>JAWQUT010000017.1:935788-976315 GCA_033807755.1 Ellobium chinense | reverse complement strand
CACACACACACACACACACACACACACACACACACACACACACACACACACACACACACACACACACACATGTACAGTAGAGCAGATATCAAGGGCAACGAATATTGCAAAATCTTAGTTTCGACCATTAACGATCATTTCAATCTAAATCATCCAAATCTCCTCTCGGCCGCTGCGACTAAATTACCGATTTGGGAAAACGGGTCATCAACTCTGAACGTGGGTAATGAAATTATCCTCATAATACTAATAATAGCTTGCAAGCTTATTTCAGGGCATTCGTTAAAACTCCAAGAGGAAACATGTTCCAACTTCGATATCAAGGATCGTATACAGAGACTATGCTCCTGGACCCTAAGCGGATACATGAACACACACACACACACACACACACACACACACACACACACACACACACACACATACACACAAACAAACAAAAGTAAAAACCCTTCCTCCATCCTCCTTTCCCTTTTCCCACCTACCCATCCTCCACCTTATCCACAACAGCTGCAAAATTTAGTCGGAATCATCATACAAACACATTTTTGGTAGTGACATTTATTATTATCTTTCAGCTCCGGCAAAGATAATAAATATAATGATCGTACAGTGATCGTAGTCTACAGACTACAGACCCGTAGGTTTCATTTCTCAGTGAACCTCAAATATTTATAGGTTTATTATACTATGGCTTGAGTTGCTTTCATTATCTGGCCTAGCAAGAATCAGAATTTGCCAGATAGACGGGGACGTTGTAACCAATAGTTTTACGCTTCTGCGGACATCAACCAATCGCTGTTGAGAAAGTATCTTTGTTACAAGGGAGTCTACTCTAGACTTCTGCACTCAGTAATTCAAACGCTTGGCGATTGTCAACAATCAGGTGAAATGTTGGACACGAACAACGCAGAGAACCGCGGCAAGAAGATCGTAAACAAGCTATCACAAGAAGAAATGTCAAACCTGCAAAAACAGATTTACTACTCCGACAAATATACTGACGACGAGTTCGAGTATAGGTACGTAAACAAAAATAGTCATAGACTGGAGACCTGTTCGTCAGTCCCGTGCAAGTTGTGACTTGTTCGTCATTCTATGAGTATGAACTATGACTGTTATTACAGTTTACATCCATGCCTGGTTTTGACGAGAATGGATCCAAACCAACAAATAGAAACATCAGTATTAGATTTAAGTGGGGATGAAAGAGAGAGCATGCATTTTGCATCAGTCAGTAGACTAGTCTAGCCTGTAGGCCTACATCTTTGGCCGGTGTCGTTACGCACCTAAGGATTTAGCCGCTTCTGGTGAAAGTATCAGTTGATGTGATATATGTATTCTTCCACCACTGGAAAGCTCAGTTAATATACTGCTAAAATGTGCTGATTGCTGTGAATTGTGTGAATTTGTGTTGGAATTACAGCTCTTCGAAATGTAGAGGGTGTGAGTATGAGGTTGTTCTGGTTTGTCCGGGGTCATTGCGCAACCAGCCAATATTGTAATTTTAACATGTTTACCGTAACAAAGAAAAATTGGCGTGGGAGAGGTTAGGGGTCAAAGGTTTAAAAAAAATTCGACGTGAATAGGTCAGAGGTCAAAACTACGTTTGTTCATTCATGAAATGAATATAATTTATAAAGTCAAAGATCAGACATAGCCTACTTACGGTCTTACCATAATTATACCAGCTAGACTAGACTTGACTTCGTTTGGGAAACAAATTGAAATTAAACGCTATTTCCAGATCCTACCACCTCAGGAATATGACAAGATGATAAAAACACTCACCTTCTATTGTCCGTTTATCACCAGCGAAGAATACTGAAGGAGAAAGAATAGAATAAATTCACAAAAACTTTAATCACGAAGAAGTCGAATGCGCTGAAGGCAACAGGCGAAGAGGGTCATGACCTGCGTAATGACCCCGGCAGCGCAACAACCGGCGACAACAGTGTAAGTGCTGGTATTGGTAACTTAATATTATCTAGTCTAGTCTACCGCGATTTTCCTCCCTAGTCCCTAGTCTAGTCTAGTCTCTAANATCACACAAATATAGCGGACGGATTGAGTTTTCTCACAGCTGAGCGAAAGTTTCGCGAAGTTTTGCTGTTCAGAGGCCAAAACTCCATAGTACGCCGATGACTGGTCTACGCCGATGACTGGTACAGTCACTCTATATGAGTATGAACTAGTCTAGTCTATGACTGTTATTACAATTTACATCCATGCCTGGTTTTGACGAGAATGGATCCAAACCAACAAATAGAAACATCAGTATTAGATTTAAGTGGGGATGAAAGAGAGAGCATGCATTTTGCATCAGTCAGTAGACTAGTCTAGCCTGTAGGCCTACATCTTTGGCCGGTGTCGTTACGCACCTAAGGATTTAGCCTCTTCTAGGGAAAGTATCAGTTGATGTGATATGTATTGCTTTCCAACACTGGAAAGCTCAGTTAATATGCTGCTAAAATGTGCTGATTGCTGTGAATTGTGTGAATTAGTGTTGGAATTAGAGGGACAGCTCTTCGAAATGTAGAGGGTGTGAGTATGAGGTTGTTCTAGTTTGTCCGGGGTCATTGCGCAACCAGCCAATATTGTAATTTTAACATGTTTACCGTAAAAAAGAAAAAATTGGCGTGGGAGAGGTTAGGGGTCAAAGGTTTAAAAAAAATTCGACGTGAATAGGTCAGAGGTCAAAACTACGTTTGTTCATTCATGAAATGAATATATAAAGATCAGACATAGCCTACTTACCATAATTATACCAGCTAGACTAGACTTGACTTCGTTTGGGAAACGAATTGAAATTAAACGCTATTTCCAGATCCTACCACCTCAGGAATATGACAAGATGATAAAAACACTCACCTTCTATTGTCCGTTTATCACCAGCGAAGAATACTGAAGGAGAAAGAATAGAATAAATTCACAAAAACTTTAATCACGAAGAAGTCGAATGCGCTGAAGGCAACAGGCGAAGAGGGTCATGACCTGCGTAATGACCCTGGCAGCGCAACAACCGGTGACAACAGTGTAAATGCTGGTAACTTAATATTATCTAGTCTAGTCTACCGCGATTTTCCTCCCTAGTACCTAGTCTAGTCTAGTCTCTAAGTCTAGACTAGACTAGTCTAGATCCTGACTAGACTAGATTTGCTTTTATTACAGAATCTTATCAGACTTTCAGATTTTGAGCAAAGACCATTTTCATGCTATGTCGAAGGACAGCACCGCAATGATAATGATACAGTTCATTGTCTAGTCATTGAGAGGTCATGGACTAGATCGATAATTAATATTTCAACTAAATCGGTGCTGTTGTTAGAGAAAGCCCATTTAATCGGCAAGATTTCCGCAGGCAACAACCTCTTGGGGTTAAGGGTAGGGCTAGGGTCAGGGTTAGGGGTAAGGGTAGGATTAGGGGTAGGGGTAGGGTTAGGGGTAAATAATCCAAATGAAATTCATCCTGTTCCATCAAAACAAAATAATCCCTCTTTAGTATGTTCTTATTTCGGGGGTTGTTGCCTGCGGAAATCTTTCCATTTAACCACATCAGATGAAGTTTGTTTTGAGTGGCACAAGTCAGTTACTGCCTAGAAATAGCTGTCCATTGATTTGATGTCTCAGTTGATATTCCATTACTTTTGGCATTGTGCCGATTACCGCCATCTTACTTCCGGACCAATATGTGGCTGTGTTGCCACCGGTACAGGTTTTTCCTGTAAAAGGAGTGAAATGGCTTCATGAAAAGCCATTTATTCTCACTTGTGGGAAAATGAAAAATAAAAAGTTATGAAATGTGGGATTGATGCATAAAATGCATGGCTTTATTCTTTTTAATTGTAAACTTAGTCTCTTATAGGGTTTTTTTTAGTTTTTGCCTCCACACCATGTGTGTAAAGAAATGGAAAAAAATAGCGTCTTGCTTTTGGGGACAAGCACATGATGAGAGTGGCAATACAGACATGAGGCCTGCTGCTTTAGCAATGTTAGAAAAAGATATTATCCTTAATTTTCCCCCTCAAAGAAAGCCATTTCCATGAGAAATGTAACAAGACAGATGTCATATTCATATAACTTTACTGAAATTCACATTAAGCACTCTTTTTGTCGATTTACACAATACATTTATGTTTCATTTTTCATTTCACAAAACAATTAAATGTCACAGTTGTTGCATCACCATTCTGAATTATTTTGTTGGAGAAACAAATGAAACACCGTCTGCTTTCGTAATCCAAGGGAAATCACAAAAAATTTTGGGAGAAACTAGTTGCAAATGGATGACGGCAATTACTAGCACGGGTCGGTTACTGGCACTAGAGGATATAGAGTAGTTCGTTGTGAGGTCATCATAATCAAATTGAAATGGGTGGGAAAAATTAGGCCTTCTCTCATGACTGCACTGATTTGATAAATAGTCTAAGACCAAATTAACTGCATCAGTACCACAGCGGTGCTGTCCTGAGAGAGAGCCAAAAATTACTTGTAATAATATGTCAGGGCATGGCTTGCATTCGCCTCCGGCATTACAGTCACTAGATCAAGATCTATTTTCTAAGCCTGTTAATTGCTATGTTGATCTGACTGTTCCGATGTGTTCATATCAATGTGAATATAGCCTAGGACCACATCCTGTCCTCAACTGATTCTTCTGCTTGATGGAAATGCTGTAGAGTTAGGCCCTTCCCTCTCCCCTCCCCTCAACTGACAAATATTATAGCTATCTTCAGGGACAGAACCACTCAAATTAGCTGTGTAATCAGTTCCATTCTGTGATTTTCTGATATTTCATTATAAATGCCTATCCAACTATCAGTAAGGAATGTGGGAAGACTTCCGTAGATTAAAAGAACACTCTATCGATTATTTGAAGAAGTATAGCTTGGCTATTTCTGCACAGATTCGAATGAAATTTCGCATACAGATTCCTTTTGCCCCAGAGGCTGCGCTATACTTTTTAAGGATTTGTTACCCTATCTGGCCTCTAAGTATTTTTTTAAAAATTGGGTTGTGTCGTAAACTCAGCACCGGGAAACTTTCCACTCCCACTATTACGTTCCATATTTTCATTATTGCGGCTCGATGCACAAACGTCACTTCTTGTCCAGATAAATCTGTGAAGTTTGTAGACAAAGGTTGCCAGTTTGGCAATATAAGACAAATTCCTGCCTCTTCTGTTTTGAGCGACTGAATCACAGTTAAAAATCAAAGAACAATGCAACAATAATTAGAAATGATCTCTTCCATTATTTACCTCCGAATGGCAATGCCATTGCTTGCATCATTCGACAGGTAACGCTAGTCATGTTGAATGACTACGTTCTCTCATTGGCTGGCTCAAGTGCAGTGTGCGTGGACGGGCACACAGGCTAGCATGTTTATCATGTTATGTACTATGATGATGTTTATGGTGCAATGGTCATAAATGATACTGCAGGCCTGCCAATATTTCTGTCATGTTTCTTTTACCTATAGTTGCAGAACTCTCCTACCCATCTGTTCACAATTATTTTGCTGTAGGAATAGTAGTATGTCCATCACATGCGTAGAATTTAGAAATGAGTTTGTTTGTCCCGTTCGCCATTCCCGGGCAGCATCAGGGAATCCTCAGTAATATGAACAAAAATTGCTGTTTAAGAATCAATTTTTCTAAATTTTATCGCCTACTACCTTGAATTTTCATATAAATATATAATATCCCTGTCTCTTGCAAAATTCAGCCCTTTGCAAGAGGTCAAAGTCACCCATTATTTATTGTTGACAATTACAGTTTTATTCTTTGTGACACAAGAGGTTGGTTGCTGTGCTTTGAATTGGTTTGAATCAGTGTGAGGCAGGCAAACACACCACATGTAATTTAATTTAGTTTCTTGATAGCACAGATGACATCTTAATTGACTGAGAGACCTCACTTTTTGTTGGTTGTCAGCTGTAGGTGCTGGGAAACCTGTGACTCCCAACTACCTTGATGGGTCTTTCAGGACAATGAGACAGTGTTTTAAATATATATAACTTTGAGGAGTTATTCTGCTCATATTCTTTTCAATTCTTAGACACTACAAATAAGACAGAGGCTTAAAAATGGTTTCCGAAGAGAATTATAAGTAAATTGGGGCTGTCATCTAGGCCTGTGCCAAACCCGGTCCAAGAAGTAATCTCGGGTAATAGTAATCGCCATATTCAAAACCCGGGTACCCGATTACTCACGATTACTACCTACCTGGTGAGATACATTAGCAATTAAATGGCTTCTCCTATCACTATGAGTAAAGTTTGTTACCAGCCCACCCCAGGCATCGTACCCGCCTGGGCTTCGTCTGGGTTTCGAGTTTGAGGTTGGTGACAGTGGGCTTGCGATGTGATGTTGTTTATTGTCGAAACAGACCAATCTTTCCCCTCCCGTTCCCAAGCATCATCCCCTTAGCTGCTCTAATGCGGTGATGAGGGCTGGCTTTTTTTTTCTTTGTTCCTTTTTTTTTTCTCCTTTCCATTCTCCAACAGGGAAAATTTTGTTTTTGTCTACTCAAGTCTGCCTTTTTTATTGTTGTTCTTGTTTTATTTCACTGTTTCATCATCTTTAGCCTTAAAAATACACAGAAAATTGTAAAAGAAATATTAAGCGAAGGCAAGACAATATAAACCAAAGGAAATAATGTAAACTACATGTAGTAATATAAATAGAAAAATAACCATTCGCAATTGCAAACTTCGGATTATTTACGGTAAGGATACAGAGATCATCAAACTGCAGAAATAAATTCTGAGAAGAGAGGGAGAAGGGAACTTGGGGGTGAAACTGCTAGCCGCTAGCTGCTTTTACCTGTGCATTAACTCGATTACACATCATTCTTTTGTTGTTTTAAGCCTGATAAGGCATGATTACTTTACCAGCGTCTTTTCTCATGAATACACGATTACTAAGTCCAGCTTCATCCAGTGTCTCCTGGTGTGTAATTATACAACCCGGGTTATCTAGGTCCTCCTCTGGCAGTTACACGACATTAAACCCGGGTTTTTCAAAAGTAATCTTGGGTCCTGGCTACTAATAAATATTTTGGGACCCGGGTATCTGATTACTTTTTGCACAGGACTACTGTCATAATGTCATCCAAGATGTTAAGAATGTAAGTAAGTAATTTCAAGAACATTATTTTACATGAACTGAACTTCTGTTTTCAGACATGTTATGCTTCCTAAAGAGATAGCAAAACTAGTCCCTAAGACTCACTTGATGACTGAGGCAGAGTGGCGCAGTATTGGAGTTCAGCAAAGCCAGGGCTGGATACACTACATGCGTCATGATCCAGGTTGGTAGCTTTCTTATTCTTTCAGAATGTTTTGTGTTAAAACTTACCACAAACAGATTAATTGCCTGAAAGCCTTACTCAGTTTTTTCCAAACCCATGTAAACTTTAAGGTACTTGTATAAATTAATTGAAAGGAAAGGATATTTTATGTATTATTATTAGTATAATGTAACACTTGTGCATGTGCAAGTCATTGTCTACAGTCACACTGCACAAAAGCCAAATTTTGTGCCTTCTGCACTCATGGCCACCATAAGATTACATTGAAAGGGCTCCAGGGTGAATAAGGTTAATAACATGTTTGTGTAAATCTTTGATTCCATTAAAAGCAGCATACAAATCAGCTGAGGTAATACAAATGCAGAAGACTTTCCCACCTTCCACAGTCAAACTTAATGTTTGAATTTGCATACCTCAGTTAAAGCTTGAGAACACAATATCTGTCATAAATGTTTGGAGCTGCTGGAACAAAACTGAAGCATCTTTTTTCCCCACAATCCTTTTCTTCTTGGACGAAGGGGAAACTGCTCTGGTATGGGCCAAACTCCAATCACGTGAATAATTCTCAGACTTGACAATGGAAAACTATTTCAGATGTGCAGGTATCTTGTTTAAAAGGATAATAGGTTGGTGCTGTATACTGACTAGTTTAACTTAAGAGACTGCAATGGAGAAAAAGGGGTTGTAGAAATTGTATCACTTTTGCTGCATTTGTAATGCACACAAGGAGAAGTTTTTTTAATCATTTAAGCCTGCTTGATTACTGGCTTTACGTTATATACAGGCTTGAAATGATGCAATCTAACTGTCCAGCATACATTACATGCTTTGTGTTAATGTATCCTGAACTGTTATTTTCCACAAAACTGAGATGCGGAGAAAATTGTGATCACATGTAACCATCTTCATAGCCTGAAGAAATCAAATTCTGTGAATAAAAAGTGTGAATGGTTGTAGAATTCTGTGTTAATTCAAAAATTGTGATTGTCTTCCAAAATATTATAATATAATACATTTGTGTATGGAGAACTCAGATTCTTTGGGACCATCTTGTCTTGTTTGAGTTTGCTGAATTTTGAGGAACATGAAACACACTAGCATAGGAAAATAAATTTGGATCTGAAAGAGGAAAATAAATTTGGGTATGAAAAGATTTGTCTGAGGGAACTATGATTTTGACTTCCATGTGTCTGGGGTGTTTGTGCTTGACTGCACTGGCATCTGACCTATTTTCTGGATCACGACTGGTAAATCAGCACAGATTGTGGCCTCCAGAATGTGAATTTGCCTCACATAATAAATGATCTTCCATAATCTTGAGAAGCCACAAAATCCTCATTGTGTGATATTGATAATGGATCTACAGTTGAATGGATTTTTCAGCATGCTGCGCTTCAATCTGTCACTCTGTTCTTGGAATAGTATTTAAATGTCATTGTGATTGATTATCATGACATGAAAATTCATTATTACCAGATTACCACCTTTATATGCAAAAAGTTAAACCTTTCATAACATTTCTCTTTGCAGAACCCCATGTGCTTCTCTTTCGTAGAAAGCTGCCGGGTAAATAACAAGTCAGTTCAAGAATCCTTTTACTGCCTTGGAGTATCTGTGTGTGGCTGAACTGGAAGTTAAGATGATGAGCTGCAACTTGTGAATCTGCAATTTCAGTACTTATGCAATGTGGTTATGTCATATGTGTGAATGCTCTTCCAGATTTGCAATGGTCCTTGTAAATAATCCATCTTCACCTGATCTGTACAGTGTATAAAGTAATGTCATGCATTCAAAATCCACTGACTATGTGTTCACAAATCCTGAATTCTTGAAATTTATTGGGGTGTAGTTTAAGGTTAGTAGTTTCAGTTGCTTGTGTTTTGAAATCTTGTGCATATCCCTGATTTATGTTTAAAATGTGTAGAACTAGAAGCGCTTCAGCTATTCTTCTGTTAATCTATGGAACAGTTCTAGAAGTTAGTAAGAGTTTGTGTTTAATTGTCGTATCTCATGACAATGTGGCCACATGGCACATTGCTCTCATGAATTTTCTCTTAAAGTACAGTATTGTAATGTTTTGGAAAACTGGATAGCAAGGAAATATTTAAAATTACAGCATAAAGAACATTTTTGGAAAGAAGGCATACGGATATATATATAGTGATAAAGATTATATTTTCATAATGCAGTTCAAGACTCTTTGACATCTACCAGATTTCTTCTTTTTTTTTTTTTTTCTCTTATAAAATTGAAACCACAGGACTCACAGTGGCTTGTTAAATGAAGGGCTGCTATCATAAAAAGGAGTAAATCTGTCTTAAAACTTTGAACAAACTGTTCAGCCAAGTAACTGCGAAGAGCTTTTATTATTTTGAGTATATATTTTTGTGTGAAATGTTATTAAATATGATGTCAGATGATGGAACTTATTTTTGCCATGTTTTTACAATGATGTAGAGAGGTTGATGGTGGAAATTCAAGGATAAAACTGCTAACTAGATCTTGTATTTTCTAAGATTTGACACATTAGTCGAAATCCTCCGCCATAAAAGCTATACTGGTCCCTTGTTTGTAAAGCAATCATTGTATTGTGAAGCAGCTAATGAGCACTTTTATTCATGGTTCATAAAATTACTGCTGAATATTTGTCGTAATAAGTTGTTATGGAGTGTTCAGGAACTGAGTACATGCTCCAACAAAACTTGAGAATGGAAATATGGGTATTTGCTTCTGTAAAATTTGTGTAAGTCTTAGTCTTGCAGGAAGATATTGATTTGTTCATGATTTTCTAATAGTTATTCCAATTTGAATGTCTTTTCTTCCAAGACAACTGATGGTATCATTTCAGAGGAAACATTTTCGTATAATAAAAACATTAGAGAACTTTTCTTTCAGGGAATAAATGAATAAATTTTTTTTTTCTGAAAACAATTATGAGTGGAAGACATTTAGACTTAGAAGTGGAAGAAGGATGTAAAATTTGTTGAAAGATGGAATTGTTTAATGTGTTTCCACCAATATGAAAATGTTATTTCAAGGAATAGTTGCAGGTTTGAGAGGAAGAACCAAAACTATCATTTTTGTCACAATGAGCAATGTTTTTGTCTCATGCAGTTGTTATGACTTAAAGATTGATGACATGAAATCTGATAGATGAGCAGTAAAGTATAGTGTTTGTTTAGTAATTTATAATGCATGATATCATAAAATTTAATTAAAGCAATGTCCAAGTTTGCCCCCTGAATAGGCTAGCCTCTTGGTTATTTGGGATAATAGTTTGCCACTCCATCATCAGTTTTACAATATTTAAATTCTGAATTAGTGTCTGACATAGGAATACCTGTATTGTTAAAATGCCCCAGTCTTAATATGATACAGGGAATTACAGTGAGCAGAGTTAACTGATCAAAGAATCATACTGTAGACTTTATTTTCTATGCTGGTTTAGCTTTCTGCTATATCGATCAGATTATCATTGATTATGTTGTCATTCCAGCAGTTTATTTCAGGTACTTGCTGTTTATTATGGAGGAGAGATCTGTTGGTTAGTGTGACTCACAATATAATTATTACCTGTTTGAAAGTTGGCATGATGAACAGTTCTCTACATCAAGAAGTAATAAAGAGAATGACATGTTCAAACTACTGTACCTTGTCTTGAATCTTAGTTGAACTGTTCCCTAAACCAGGGTTAATCAAGCCATACTGCACTGTGTGAAGATAGAAAATCTCACATGATGTAACATCTTGTCGCTATGCCTTATTACACTACCATTCTTATCTTGACTTTCTCTTTGCTTAACATAATTTTGATGAGCCCCTTGGTGTTGAGATATCCGGATTCCACTGTACTTGTGTTGTGAATATTGTCATATTCACCTAAGTAGCAGATATGTCAAAGTAATCGTGCTGAGACAGTTAAAATATAGAATTTGCCTGAATGACATTGTTGAACTTAAGATGTGAATTTGAATGACCAGGACTTAAAAAATGAAAATCTTAAGTATATATCGTCACCGTCCCCTAATAAATGCAAATCTACCAAAAATCAGTTACGACAGTGTTAGGAGACAGTGACGATATGTCTGATAGGAAAGCCCTACTTATTTTTTCTGCAAGTCTTTGCTGTTCGGTCAAGGGGAATAGTCTTTTTAGGCCAGGCAACATGATTGCACTCGGCCAGTCTTCTTGCCTCATAAGGCATACATTACATAGCATTACTGTGCACTCCACAAAATTGGGTCTGTGGGCACTAGAGATAATTCTCAAAAAGTATCTAAAAGCAGAATTGTTTTAGATGTGCACACTCGATCTGTGAAGTTTTCTAGGCACCAAGTTGTGCAGGCAATATTAATTGCCAAAGAATATGGACATTGTAAGGTAGAGAATATGAGGCAAAAATGGAGTGTTGACCCTTTCAAGGCATTTTGTTACACACTACAGACCTGACAACTCTGCAATGTATAAAGCTGGAAGTGACTGACAGAACAGGAGTGGGATCAAAATCAGGACCATGACTGATAAGCTAACATTTTCTTCTTACTGAAGTTAAAATAAAGATAAATACATACATCTAAAAGCTTGTCACAAGAAGTTACTGGTGCACACACACACAAAAGTGATTATTGGTCAATAATGCCCTGTGAAACGGATTTTGTGGTTTCATACATGGAAAAATCAGCAGTGCAAAAGTAAGCATCACTTAGAGCAAAATCTGGATTGAGTGGGGCTTAGAGCAAAATCTGGATTGAGTGGGCAACACTGAGATAGGGTCGACTCCGCTTAATCGCCCTACTTCGGGATCATGGAAAACTTGGGCAATTAAGCGGAGAAATAATTAAGCGGAGTAGGTAATTTCGGCCATATTTAATGGGATTTAATTTCTTTGATGTGGTTTGATATCGTGCATTGACACCTTCTCGTCGCCAGTCTCAGAACAGACTTGATGGTGTTGTAGCGCACAAACATGTCTCTCTCATTGGCCACATCGCAGTAACCCAGCAGACAATGAGTAGGATGGCACGGTCGGGATAGACCGTTCATCCACATGACATGTTCTCTGATCTAACCGAAATCCACCAGACAGTCGCAATCAAGGTGTGGGGGGAGGAGACTATATGGCTTTCGGCGCATTAGCATTATCAGAAGGGCGAAGGCATTGATGCGTAGCGTGGGACGGAGGGGGACAAGGGGAGGGGGAGTGGGGAGGAAAGGCTTATCACACCTATTTCGGGGTGGCAGCTGTCACTCAGTCAACCGGTCTGCCATCCGTTGTGCAGTTAAATTGTCCGTGTACATTGTTTGTCAGCTGTAACCCTTCAACCGCTGATCTTTGAATTCACGGGGGCTGAAGAGTGGTCGATTATCCGGAGTGAGAGGCGATTATCCAGTGATTTTTATATTATATAGAAAAAATTTGGTTCCCTGGGGAGCGAGGCGATTAAACGGAAAAGGCGATTAAGCGGAGTCGACTGTATCATGAATGCAATGAAAGGTTTGAGAGACTGGCAGGTCTGCTATAGGCAACAGTACAGATCATTACTGAAACTGGCTGCACTTTGGTACTACTAGTACTAGTGCTCTGTGTGTATCAACAGTACGATTATGACATCCATCAGCGTTAGGATAAAACCATGCTGACGCCTCAATCCCGCGATCAGACCGGACCAACGTTTTCTGTCGGGCGCACCACCCATGCTAACACCGGAAACAGACGATTAGATACCACTACAAACATAGTGTGTAGCAGAATTGCGCTATGTTTAATTATAGACAGTTAGTGGGTAAATGAACACAGCTATGCAGAGAAAATGTAGCTGAAATTTCCTCCCTTGCACCTGACGGTCAGAAAAGATAGAGCACGCTCTATCGAAGATGGTCTGACCAGTACCGTCTCAAGATGTCGGGTGGCAGCATGGGAGGCCAAACCGTTTTTCACTATCTGTTGTTACTATTTAGTCTGTGCACATTTTTTTCGGGCCAAAAACGGTCCAGTCTGACTGTGGGGTTCTGTTGTCAGCATGGTTTCACCCTTACCCAGGCTTTGACCTGCACACTTGTATTACATATACTGTAGTGGTAAATTGTGAACACTCATATAGCCTGTGTGTCACCCATCCAGCAGGATATATGCACATCAAAAATAATTTTCCGTTTTTCAATACTTTTTCTCTCTAAAAATTATGTATGGTGCCCATCGAGTCAATTTTGCGAAGAAAGAGCATCGTTCTGTTACCATGCGTGTACAATAAAGAGAGCTAGAGTTACCGGGTTTGGCCCTTGCGTCCAGAATTATTCCCCTCCCCCGATCAGCAGAAGCCTGTGGCAAAAACGCTGACGTCACTTATGTTCCAACAGCTACAGACACCTCTACCTGACAATGTATTATTCAGCTTTTAATTAGATTCTGGTATTCAAAATTCAAACGTAAAGTTTGATAGTGTAAGCCAGAAAAAGTATTCTGCGTTTTTATTGCCTCAGCATGATTTTGTTTGGCATATCTGCTGTTCACAAAAGAATTAAAACATTCATACCATGCTATCACCCGTCCGCAGAGCACAGGCTAGACAGCTTGGCCATGTGGCAAGGAGGTACAGTATTCGACGTAAGCTTATGGCCGCCACGTGTGCAGTGGTTGTAACAATTTGGACTTTGAATAATGTAACCCTGTGGGTTGTCTGGGGCCAGCAGAGGCATTATATCATTATGACAGACACTTGAAAGACTTGTTTTATTGGAAAAATAGGATATTGTATCATTTAATATGGTCTGTAGGACAGTGCAGTCTTCCTTTAAGTATGGTGAGTTTGTGATGGGATGAGTTGCAGGCAGTTCAGATCACAACACTGGAGCCTGTTTGTCACTTTCAAGCCTGTTAAACCCATAGGCACCAACAACAGCACAGCTAGAACCACATGTAGTTGATGTAGAGTGGAATTAGTACTTTAAAGCCAGACTGTGCTGACACTTCAGTTAAAATCTGCTCATTGCTGGATGCCATTGTTTCATTGTGGACACTTCATTTCTTGCCCTTTTCTGTTTGAATCTCAAATGCAAATGGGTAGTGTATTTTCTTTAGATGTCAAGCAGTGAACCAAGTGAAAAATAATACCCCAATATAGCTTAATGATAGCTCTAATAGCTCAGACAATGAATTTGTATTTTTGTACAAAATAAAAATGTGTGTTTGTAAAGTTGTTTTATATTTTCGTTGTTTGGCTGGTTCACAATATACAAAATGTAACAAATTCAGAGCATTTGTCTTTCACCCAGTATGTTACATTTCAGAAAAGTGGGGCAAAAGAGTGTTTTTTTTTGTTTTATAAGCATGATCTGTTATATTAAGTAAAAGTAGAAGTACTGGATTTTAAACTAAAGTGGTAGCTTGTGTGAAACCTGTGCCTGCGTGTACAATCCACATATTAACATACTGCGTTAACTACAGAGAAATTGCTAATGTTGTAGCTGTAGGGGTTTTCCCTTGTTTACCACAGTGCATTAACTAATATGAGGATGATGTGCATGGCCACACAGTTTTCTAAGACCTTTCTCTGAAACACCAAATTTATGGTAGCAATGAAAGAGAACTGGTTTTTCTAAGTTCATATCATAAGTTTATTTACAAACTACATCTGGTCATCCTCCCACAGGTTCTGTCACCAAAGAATACAAAATGCAATGAATGAAGTTCCAACACAAGTAAATAGGCTACAGTAATCCCAAAACTCTAAGCTAGGCAAATACTGCTAAGGCCATAGGTGGCTTCTGCCCCATTCCTCTCTCCCTTTACATGCATTCTAAAAGAATATTTTACTTTGGAGGCTGTGAAACTAGGATTTACACCTTTCCTCAGATATCACTGATAATTCATCCTCAATACATGTAATGTCCATCCTCTCTGAACAATCTGTACAACGTGCTATAAATAGATGCATATATATATGCAAAGTGAATGACATACAACATTCTATGAAACAAGAATGTGAAACATAAACATCAGTCGCATTATGCTAAACAGCTCCTCACTGAATGAACAATGCACTGCTATGGTATCACTCAAGCAGCAAAATCTGAGGTGCTTCAGATTTACGAGGACCATGTCATATTTAGCTGAACAGATATTGTAACTTAATGTAACATGCTGCATTGTCTCAAATCAGCAGCAATGGAGGGAAACATTAACAACAACAACAACAACAAAAAAACCACAAGGAAATCACTATGCCAATTTAGAAAAAAAAATCATTATAAATTATATAAAACAATAAAATTAATTGCAATCTTGTCATGCACTTAAGCTTGCATGGTGCTGGAATTTGAAGCTTGAATCCAGACAGGAGTGAAGCTCAAATGCAACACAAAAGTGGGGTCTGAAACAAGCCTGAAGTGTCACTTTATTTCAGGCACTGTCCAGTACTAATTTTGATGAGACTGCCAGAATACTGACATGCATGCTACACTGCAGAAAATGGCGACATGATGTGATGTTGAATAATAATTGTGTGAATGATACCAGAAACTGAATCATACCATTATGACCATGAATGTCTTAAAGTTGAATTATAATGGTTTCCTGTATGTTATTTATAGCAAATAAGTCTATTACTGCTCCAAAAATAATTTCTAGTACATCATTTTCTGGGCATGGAAAAACAAAAACCAACCCTTTCTGTGATAGCTAAACTGCCTGGGGAAATTTTGTATTTCAATTTGCCCATACCAATGCCATAAAATATGCATTCATGTGACATCAGAAATCATGCTGACACTACTGACAGCAGTGATAAAACACACTAGTCATATGATCATAGTCACATTAAGGAAGGAGAATTCAAATTCTAGTGACATAATATTTATAGTGAAATATAATTTTTCCTTCTCACTACTTTCAGCATGAGAATTTCATTTCACTGTAAAGGTACTCATGAAGCTAAGGAATTATTTTCTGTGAATTTGAAGCACCTCACCAATATGACTGCCCAGGCAAACAAAACAGTGACAACACCTCTGAAACCACGAAGCAAAGTTTCCAAAGCAAAACAAAATGAGACAAGCAAGATAGTTTATAAAATATGAGAAGCATCTATTCTATACACTCCAACACATTTAATATAAAACCATTTATATGAGACCAGTTTCCTTATAATATTACAAAATGTTTTGTAAGTTCCAACATTCTCTTAGGCCTATTATGAAATGTTACTAGGTTTAATCTGAAAAAACACATGAAAACATTTCTAAATCTGCTACCAAGCAATTATTTTTTTCTCTGCAGATTATATCATATAGTCACTCTCATTTACAATTTATCAGGTTCCCTGCAAGTGACCCACATCTTTGACCTACTGACCTCAATGCCAAACAAGGCTTGTTATTCACTAACTGCAGCATGATCCTTCACAATGCATATTGGTGATTGCCTTGCTATGAACCAGACCGAGGCCAGCAAGCTGAATTTTTATTTATCATGGATAATCCAAATTATACCTCCTACAAAGTGAGTGAGCTGGTCCCATAATGTTCATATTAAGAGTGTTTGAGTGTACTTAGAATATTTAAAATAAAAAGACCACAGCAGTAGGGTAAGCACCATTGTCTTATCACTATCATTATAATCTCATCATTTGACGGCAATCTTAAACTGTTGTATGGGTTTATTTCCTGCTTGATTTACAAAATATTTAAACAAAAATGTAAGACCAGGTAGAACAAAAGAAGAAATAACATGAATGGTTTGTCATAACAAGTCAAGATTCCATTGGAAATTTATTGTGTTCACCAAAAGAAGACATCAAATAATACAATTTTAATAACTGCAACAAACCTTAATGTTCAGTGAGTGTAACCAGAGGATGATACAGAGACTACATTCATACTCCAATGATCTAGAAAGTATCTAGTAGTAGTATATCTATCACAGTCAGAGGAAACATGAAACAGAAATCTAGGCTACATCTGACAGTAAGTTCATACAAAAGTATTGATGCACTTCACACGAAGTGATATACTTTTGGACAAGGCAATTTCATACAAGTCTGAGGTATTTCTGCAGTAGACAGCAAGGCTTGGTACAGTACTGTGCACATATCCAACGCTGACTAGTGACTCAGACCTGCAACATTCAACTGATGCAGCTCCGGTGCCACATATCAAACTGACTGTCATGATATCTTTTAAAAAATACTGACACATACGCATGTATTTGACTTGAATTTTATCTTTATCCTTTACATCATATTTTGGTGACATAAAATACAAACATTCTAGTTTCAAAGTAATTTCTAATACGTATCGTACAAATAGTGGTGTACTATAAAAAATTTAAATGAATGTCATATTTACGATATTATGAACAGATTTCTCTCTCTCAAAGGTAGTGATTTCATTGGATGGATCAATAAAAGAATGAAAATATGACAGCCAGATTAGACGAAGGAAGGGGTGTCCTTGCTAGGTATAGGTTGATGACTTGGTCTATCTCATGAAATCTCAATAACCTTTCAGAGCTAACATATGATTGAACAATAATGTTGTCTTGAGCTTCCAGTGACCTACCACAAGAGATAAGAAGCTGATGAAGGCTGTCACCAACCATTACAAAGTGGTAGCTGCAACATCTTGAGCAAAGTAGCCAGAGTGAATGAAAGCAAAGTTTGATGGGACCTGAAGTTGGATTTCTTCATGCATGGTAATATGAGTGAACCAGCAATATTTTACTCATTTTTACCATGATGCTGTTCAATATCATTTAACTTGTTGCAGTTTTCTTGTAAGTTTTCAGTTTACAGTCCACTCTATCTGCATATGATGAGATATTCTGCTAATATGACCATGCTATTCATACAGAATTCATTGGAATGATTAACAAAATTCATAGCCATTTACCTCAAAACCATTCATGTTGCAAATCACAGGTGAGGCCATGATCTGTCAACCTCAGTGATGATGTTGGAAACTTCAAAGTGCATAATTCTACATACAGGTTTCAGATTTACGGTCCAAAACTGCAAGTCACTTTCACATTTAACAGTTCAAATAAACTGCTGGATTAATATGCTTGAAAGAATGCATGGCCAAACAATTTAACTTTGCACTGTCTAAAAGACACCTGATCACCATTTTATCCACACAAAGATGTGAACTTCTGCACCTATTCATTTCATGAAGGACATTGAAAACAAGCACAAAGTGTTCACCTCAATAAATGACTACAGGCAAGAGGATTAATATTGCGTGCACCAAGTCTGACAACAGCAGTAGGTTCCCATGTTCGGGGCTGGAAGTCAAGAGTGAGCAGGTGTCAACATCATGGACATTTGAACCATGCGATGCAGTGCAGCTCCACACGAGACTGATGTAAAATATTTGCTCCTACATGCCATCATTTTGGAGGTAACTGATAAACAGCTTAAAACAATACTGTCACCTCCAACCTATCAATTACTATCACCAGGCCATAACATTTTATCTTTAGTTGCCCTTGGAAAATTAGCTGTGGAATGGAACTCTTCTGTAACAGAAACCCAGTTATACTGAGCATAGTTTCAAGCTCTATTTTCCTTCCTCCTTTTCATTGTTTAAACAACCTTTAACAAGGTTCCTAAAGCAAAAAATCCTGCTTTTGAGGTATTGCTGCCTTACCCTCCCCTATTTTTTTGCGGAAAACAGTCAATGCAAAGTTGTCATGTCAGTGAAAACTGGTTAACAACCAAATGCCATCATGCATTTCATCAGTGATCAACAGTGATAGCATAATAGCATCAACAACACAGTCTGCACACTGACACTTGAACCAGGAGAATGCAATTCAGGTTATTGTCTTAGTCTCTATACCCCAATTTGGAAACAACAGGTCACACCTTTATTGGTAAAATTTTGAAAGTCCCAAGCAGTCCGTTATTACCAGGCTCCACTGTATACTTTTGTGACATTGATGACATAATGGTTCTACAAGATTATACTATTACAATGAACAAATACATAACAGAGTCTCATAATACGGAGTTGCATAACTGACACTCGTGCATGCTACAGTGTTTAAACATCTGACAGGCCTTCAGTCTGTTAATAAACCTCATACATTCAATGCATATGAATAAATGCTGGAACTTTCTTGGTAATTCAGATGATGTAATCATGCACAGATTCTTAACAGACAAAAAAGTGCAAATAATATGAACTGTGTAAAGAAAGCATATAGTAGAAAAACAAACAGTACTTGCAACTGTTAATATTAATATACTGAAAGTGGAATATAGGATAATAGTCTTGTTAAGTGAATTATTAACAAAGCAATAATTGAAATCAATGTTGGTGCCCATAATAAAAATTATCCTTTTAGGATAAAGAATACAAAACATGTGGAAACACATGATAGATTTACATGCACAACAAAGGATTTTCCAGTAAAATGGCATCAGTCACAAAAGCAACAAAAAAAGGAAAAAAAAACACAAGAAAAAAGTCATGAGAACAGCAATACAACCCAAGAAATTAAATACCACTTCAAATATGCAGTACACATTGTTATGATTTAGTACTTCCATTGTATGGAAATACATCCACCTTATTTACAGGTGCAGAGGATCAGTTCATATCACTGGAAATAAGTAAGAGATACGGGGAAGAAACTTACTTTACAGATACAAATATGTCTCTAAAAACCCTCAAGTCAAAGAAATAATCCAGTCAGTTGGTCAATGTCAAAAACGTGAGCAACTGATGTGTTAAGCCTCATGTATATCTTAACTCTGCAACTTCAAGTAATTTTGAAATGCACTTTTCTTCATGTTATTTTACACCTCGGCACTACTGTGACTCTTTAATGATATCACTTGTTTATTGGTTTAAGTCTACAGAGGGGGTAGAACATTCTCCTTTTCTTAACACCAATAAATGAGCAGGTAACATACACTGCATCTACAGTTTATCCATGTGTGTGTATTGTCTAACAGCACCTAACATGTCACTGATCGCTGAGGTCTTATAGAGGTAAGGAATACCGCTAAAATTGAAGCGAGCACTTTTGTAAATCCCAAATACGTACAAAATGATTTGCTTGGTTCCTTAGATTTCAATTTATCCAACCTTCACTAAGATGAGGATTGAGTGTTTGAGCAGACATTTTCCCTAAAATCCACTCTGCTGGGAATTTCATCAACTCTAATCAAGAATTTTCAACAGACAACAGCATGCCATACCAGCTAAAACGTCCCCTGAAGCAAAATTCCTTACAGCAGACAAGTCAGAAATACCATTATGAACTAGCCTTACACACTTAAAGACGATGAAAAATATTAGAATAGCCAGGTTTGCATTTAAAATCAAATTTCATGTACCAGACCTATCTCCCTCTAAGAAAACAAGAGTCAATAAAGACCCATAAAAACAGCCCTCTGATTTGTCCTCTAATACTGCAAAGATTTACACACATACTTCAATACAGACCACTACACACCCAGCGTTTCTAAACTTTTCTGACCTGCAATTATAATTGGTTTTTATCTGCAATATTTACTCCATATAAGAGACAGTGATATACATACAAAAGGTAGCAATATTTCCTGGTACCAGTACTGAGATTTCAGTGGTTATAGAGTTTCGTATTACACACATAACATTCAGTCTGTACAATCAGTTTAGAGCCATAACAACTGTGCCATATCTATGTAAAAAATATAGTGTCCGTGCTAACACCATGGCCTAAGAAGACTTAAATCAAAACAAAATCCCTAGACCAACATGTAAAGTAAGATGTTCAGCACTTAGGCCTATTGCATTGTTTTTCTAAGCGGTAAACAATTGTTATTTTTAACCAAACAAAATGAGACAGGCCATTATGTTAGCACAGTGAAAATCACATTCTGATACTGCACTTGAGCATCATATTTTCTATGCAGATCTATTGCTTTAATAAACCAAGAATACCAAACAACCCAAGAGAACCTGTGCACAGCATGCAAAAAAATATGTCAATTCATTTACAAGAAATAAGCCAGCAGCACACTCAGAGTTATACTGTCAAACTTACATACTGTTTTTACCACTGGAGGCTGAATTGTTTGGTGAATCCACAGGGATCATATAGCTATGCTGCCAATTCTGAAGGCTTCAGTCACAAACATGCAACATCTGATTGCAGCTAACTGGACATTTCTTCACTGCAGCTAACTAGGTATCTCTATGCCAAAAGGCTAAACCAAGTAAACACTTTCCTAAGACACCTGTGGGTTGACAATAGCAGATTTCTAGTTCCTCCCTCATTTTGGCCTGTATTCCTGCTGCCAACCAATTCATGACTATTGACCAACAGTGATGGTGCCATCATAAGCCATGAAGAACAATCAACATAACTAAACAGCTGACCTGTGTTTGACTGTTATCAGGTTCTCTTAAAACACAGTGTTAAACAGGCCATAATGCAGACCAGTTTGAAGCCACTCATGCCTATGAGGGAACACTTGGGATCATGGAGATGGAAACAAAAAAGAAAGTACCTGAGAGAGACTACAGTAAACCTGCCCCAGATAACAGATGACAGAGGAATAAAACGATGCACAAACTTTAACATTCTCAAGTTTAAACACAATAATCAACTCACATCCCAATAAAGGAAAAGGTTTCAAGCTTATTTGTATGGGAATGACAGGAATAGTGAATGCATTAGTAAAATCAAATGATGCGTTGCGCAGTCAAGATATCATAGGAATAAATACAAGTAATGCATGTGGGACAGGGCAAGGCATGAGTCATAACTGGGAATCATTTCAGAGAGTTGATGATATGCATGCATCAATTTGCCTGTCGTTTCCATCAGAGAGGGTTGATCACCTCCACATAGTTGATGGGGAAGAAGCCTGCCTGTCCATTTAAACATCCTTCATACCAATTCTCATCAACCTGTCATGATGCAGAGAAGCAATGAATTAGTACAACAAGCAAATGAAACAACTTCAGTAATGACATATGAAAGCCACATAAATCTTTGCCATATACCTCCTGTGTTCACTTAGAATGCTTCTGATGACAAGGGTTGGGTTAGTTAGGGAGAAAAGGAAACTTGGGACAGTCCCTAGACTTTATTATTATCATGTAGTCTCTCATGTGTGCTTTCTGTTTTCTATGATACAGGAGAATATGAATCTGGATCATATATGATACTTAATTTTTCGTTGGGCGAGTTGGTCATCCATTCTCTTGACTAAATGAACCAGGGCTGACAACTTTCAGTACCAGAATGAGAGGAAAATAAGTAAAAAAAAATCATAATTAATTGGAATCATGACTGACGTTTCTGAAAAATTCGAAAAGATTCTGGTTCAGCTGGAATGGGTGACATCTCTGCTGTGTGCTTCACCCATTCCTGTCTAAGGCTACCTCCAGAGCCTAATCCCAGACACTAAAGCCTGCACCAGAGCCTAATCCCAGACACTAAAGCCTGCACCAGAACCTAATCCCAGACACTAAGGCTTGCACCAGAGCCTAATCCCAGACACTAAGGCCTGCACCAGAACCTAATTCCAGACACTAAGGCCTGCACCAGAACCTAATCCCAGACACTAAGGCCTGCACCACAGCCTAATTCCAGACACTAAGGCCTGCACCACAGCCTAATTCCAGACACTAAGGCCTGCACCAGAGCCTAATCCCAGACACTAAAGCCTGCACCAGAACCTAATCCCAGACACTAAGGCCTGCACCACAGCCTAATCCCAGACACTAAGGCCTGCACCACAGCCTAATTCCAGAGACTAAGGCCTGCACCAGAGCCTAATCCCAGACACTAAGGCCTGCACCAGAGCCTAATCCCAGACACTAAGGCCTGCACCAGAGCCTAATTCCAGACACTAAGGCCTGCACCAGAGCCTAATCTCAGACACTAAGGCCTGCACCAGAACCTAATCCCAGACACTAAGGCCTGCACCAGAGCCTAATCCTGGAGTCAAAGCAAGGGGAGATCAATATAATTTTCAATTTTCAACAAATTATTTAAATATGTAAATACTGTCAGATCCCAACACAAATAACAGTACTGAACATGTAAATGAATAATTTCATGAATGTATACTTTGAGTTGGTTTTTTTAATTTAAATTCATCTGTGTTTGTTCACCATTTGCTATTTTCTATTTTTTTTTTTGTCTATTGCTATTTTTTAGTTATTTTTTATATATTCATGATACTTAAGAGTAGCATACTTTCCTCTATGGAGCTGTATATTGCACACATGGCACCAGTAGCAGTCTCCCGAGTTGTAAATGTGAGATGAATCAGCATGCTCTAATATGGGTCAGAAGCCCCCTGTGAGTCTTGCTGTTACACATAACAACTGGTTTCTGTGACCATTACATGCATAATGTTTTTCTGGTATGAGCAAATTCAGATAGTCTAGAGGCTCACTATTTTCATCTTAATCATGCACAAGCCCTGAATATTCACTAAAAGCATCCATTTTCTCAGTCACATTCTTAAGAGTATCAGATCATTTCACTGTATAATCACTATCCACACCATGGTTATCGAGCCAGAATCATTTCCTGTAAGTGCACTGAGATCCTCCGGAGCAGTATTAACATCAGACTCATCATCTTGATCGTAATATGGGTCTCAGATTAATTTTCCTAGAGGAGCAAATGCTATAACTGTTGGCAAACACAATGAACAGTTCAAAAATATTGACCACCAAATTTGAAGAAAAGCTGACTGTCAACATGCACTGCTTGAAAACAAAAGTAGCTAAAGGCATCTGGTTTTCAGAATGTGAAAGCCAAAGATCTCTCGAACCTATGGAAATAATGTTAGCATGAGCATTTGCATAGTTTTCTCACTAGGAGACAAAAAGAAAACAAAACTATGACAAAATGCATTGGGTCGGATTAGACGAAAGGGATGAATGTCACATTGAAGCACATTAGTCAGGAATGGGTTAAAGAGAAAGAAGTGATTTGTGGGTGAGGAGCTGCAACAAGTAACCAAGCTGAGTATCACATCAAAGCATTCTCAAACTTAATGCACATATAATCAGGATTAGAGGCACACGCAAAGGGACCAACCCAGTAATGAAGGACCACCAGTTATGATGGCCATCTTTTCTGATTCCCTTGGGTGTTCTTAAATCACAGATTTTACTATGCATTTACCCAGAATGCTGTTAAAGGCATCAAAATGATTCTTTAACCCATTCACTACTAGGGCGCCTGCAGAATTACTAATACTAGGCCTGCCTACTATGGGAAGAAAGGTAATTCCTTACTAAACTGAAGTGATGTTTTTAAAAAAGCAACAGTAATTACAATTTTTACAGTAGAACAATAAAACTAACACCAGTTTGTTGGAAAATGAATAAATTCATTGGAAAACACAAGAAAAACTGTAAAAATAATTGTAAAGAACATGCAAAATGTTAGAAAATGAAGGAAAAAATTTTTTTTAAATTTCAAGGTACCAGATCTAGACTAGAAGCAGTTTCCTCGGAATCCTTGTCACTGTCTCTATCACTGCTGTTGTCATTGTCCACATCCACTAAAACATCTCCTTCTAGATCACTTTCATCATCTGAACCCTCTACACCATTGTAAAAACCATTAATGTCATTCAAACTTGAAGAAGAGGGGCCTGAAACTAAACCCTGAAGGAACTGAAATGCCATATTTTCGAGAAAAAAAAATCGCGATTGAATTTCAACTTGAAATTGCCACACTTGCCTTCATACACAAGGATGCTATGATAAAAACGTTCGAGTAACATCCCTTGATACTATCAACAACCACCTGTGGCTATCAGGACAGATGTACATTTGCTAGCCGTCACGCTATTCACCCTTTTTTTTGGGGGCGATGGCAGCCATTATAGTAGTGAATCAGTAGCGGGCAACAGCAGCCGCTATAGTAGTGAATGGGTTAAGTATGGAAAGCTCCGCAAACAGACATACCTGACTGATGAGGTCAATATATTCACCCTCTTGGAAGCCCAGTTCACCCTCGTTCTCAGCAACAAAGTCATACAACGCCCTCGCCATTGGTTTCTTCTTTGTGTCAGGAACTGCAAGGAGAATTGCAAAAAAATTATCAAATCCAGAAATCCAAAGCTGTATTAAAGCAGCCCATTAGCTCCCCCTCACCCTCTCCCCCAACCTCTGCTGTACAAGATATTCATGGTTGCAATACTCCAGCCTTGGGAAATCTCAAGAGGGTCAAAATCTGAGTCTCTCACTAAATACCTTACTCTAATGAGCTTACACAATGAAAATAGGCTACAAGCAGCTACTGCCAAAATATCTGTCACCTGACCCTTGCTACATTTCAGTAACCATGCAAAGAAGAAATAAACAATACTATACAACAGTGGGCAATAATGCCTGCCAGCAACTGAGGATGAAATGATACATTAAATGCAGCTCAAATACTTTGATTAAGATGGCTGTTGAACCTGCTATTAAGATGAAGAGAAAACAGAGTTTCTAAAGTATTTGAAAATTTTTAATTAATGGCAGTACATCTCTTTTACAGTTCATTTCAAAGTGATGAGATAATATGGGGTGACAAGATTCACATCTACAATATACCAAGCAGTACACATGCCTTTCCAGTGGTGAGAAAAGAATGAGACCCAACACAAACTAGTAAATCAAAGTTCTGTACATCAGTTTTTTACCCCACTTAGGAACGATGTTCTCCTGTTGACTTTCTGCATTAGGCAACATGACACCAGAGTTTTCAACATATAAGTTTCCTTTCAGGGGAAGATTTATAATAAATTTGAGGGAGATTTCAATATTTTGTGGGAGAGAGCACTGGTGTATGTGGGTTTACATGTAGCCAGTCATATGCTATACTAATAGAATCTGCTAAATATATCTGAGAGCCTAATCATAGCTTACCATCAGTGAAGCTGAAATCGGTTCCTTGTTGGCGTACATTGCACACATATATCTAGCTTCACTGATGCTGCTTCCCTACACTGACGATGAATATTGCAGAAACACATTCTGCATATTAGGACTGGAACCAGTGGCCTCCAAATCCAATATGCACTGAGTATTTTCTTCTAAACTATGGGGCAATTTTTCTTGTTTTGTGGAAGTATAGAAGATTCTTACAGTTTTTCATAAGAGTTTCCAACAAAATGAAAGAGAGTTGACAAGACTGATGAGACTGACCAAATTGCACATGTAAATTTAAAAGAAAATAAGAAACTAAACAAAAATATTGTTATAATTAAACCACAGAGATCAAATGCAAACACATACAACTATACACCAAACCCAACACTAAGAAATGATGTGGTTTTAGTTCCCATCCACAGATAATAACAACAACAAAAAAAAAAAGCACACTGTCAGATCATTAAGTTTCTATCAGAAGATTAATGAACAACCAAAGCCAACATAAGAGAAAATAAATCCTAGACGCCTTTAACATGTACACATATTTTACAATACATATGGCACAGTCATGTTTATTCAACCACCATCTTAACATGCAGCTTGTCAATATGTGCCACAGAAGTTCTTACATGAAAGGCTGTATCTCATCAAGCAACAGTGTGATTCATGTCAAACACTGTATGAGTTACTAAATGACAGTCAGGAAACTACAGTTTCTTGAAATAGCCGTCTCATAGTTCTACAATATTATATGTGCAAATCTCTTGCCTTTGCACAGATATGAAGTTTTATGATTTCATTGCTTTATCTTAACCTTACATTAAAAAGGTCAGCTCATGGCAATATTACTGCCAAAATAATCCCTGAGACATAAAGATTACTTTGGAAATTCTTTCATGATTTAGTTTATGGTGCTGTTTGTTTACAACTAGGACGCCTGAACAGTTACAAGTAAAGCCATGCATATGGCAAAGAAACAAAGGGGTGAAGGCTTATAGTAATGTGTTACGTCAAAATCAGTGCCACTGACAAAAAAATGAATGTGCCCTCAGAAGATCAAGCTTCACACAACATTATAATGCCAACAATAGGAACAAATGACCTTGAAGCTGCCATTAATGAATACATGACACAATGATACTGAAGTTTTTCCTCCAGTTTTAATCAGGATATGATGCCAGCTGCATTTTGTAAATTTTTCATTGGAAAAGTTCACATTGTAAGGGATAGTATTAACACTGATGATACACCTGATTTTGAAACATTTGATGGTCATCATTTTCATGAGTTTTCAAGAAGTTTCTGAGGTGCTCGTTAAAGAAGTTATTTTAAACCCTTCCCCCAAGTCATGTCATCTTGACCCAATCCCTACAAATTTGTTACTTCATAACATTGATATTCTAAAAGGCCTATCACAACCATCATAAATGAGTCACTAAGAACAGGAATCGTCCATCGAATCTGGAAGCAAGCTCTAGTCAAACCATTGCTCAAAAAATCCAATTTAGACCCTGATATCTTGAACAATTATCAATCTGTGTCAAATCTCCCTTTCCTCAGCAAAATATTAGAGAAAATAGTATATTACTGCAATTAAAAGAACATCATCATAGTAACAATCTGACGGAGAAATTCCAGTCAGTAAATTGTGAAAATTTCAGTACGGAATCAGCTCTGTTGCGGGTTTCCTCAGATATTCTTAATGCCAGTGATGTAGTAAGGTATCGATCCTCGCACTTCTTGATCTGTCAGCTGAGTTCGATACCATAGATCACAATATTTTAATGAAACGATTACAACTGACTTTTGGAAGTACTGGTACTGTTTTAAAGTGGTTTCAGTCATATGTTTTTGAGCGTACACAGGCTGTGATGGTTAACGGGAAGATATCCGAGTTTAAGGAATTAAATTTTGGGGTCCCCCAAGGGTCTGTTTTAGGGCCGATCTTGTACACTATTTATACATACCCGCTGGGCCACATTAAAGGATTATTGCACTGGTTACCATATGTATGCAGATGATACTCAGATCTATATGTCATCACAACTACAGGATGTGAGTGACCTTATTACAAACACAGAGCTATATATAGATGCAGTCAAAAAGTGGATGACAGTAAAGCAACTTAAGATGAATGATAACAAAACAGAAGTTATGATTATTTAAACAGATTCCAAATTGAAAAGTGTAAATGTACCATCAATTTCTATAGATAACCATCAGGCAGTATTGAACGATAAAGCAAGGAACCTCGGAAAAATTTTTGACAACACACTGTCTATGTCTCATCATGTTAACAATCTGATTAAGACTGCCTACTTTGAACTGAAAAGAGTAAATGGAATTAGACAACATCTTACTGAAAACACCACAACAAGATTAGTAATATTATCAATAATATCTCATTTGGATTACTGCAACTCTCTCCTGGCTGGTGTCTCAGAGGATAAATTAAATAGATTACAGAGAGTCCAAAATTGTGCAGCCCGTTTGATCTTTAAGAAGCATAAGCGAGAGCCCAGTGAGCCTCTCTTAAAATTACTTCACTGGTTACCAGTCAGAGCCAGAATTGAGTACAAGATTGCCACTTTTTGTTATAAGACCATAAATGGTAGTTCGCCTGCATACATATCGGACCAGGTGGCTGAGCAAAAGCCAACTAGTCTAGATCATTACGATCTGAAAATGCTTCTTTTCTCCATGTAAAAAAAGCAAACATGAAAAAATTTGGAGAAAGAGCTTTTACGTCCTCAGGACCATTTGTTTGGAATAAACTGCCTAAAAATATTCGTAAAGACAATAGTCTCACTACTTTTAAGAAACTTTTCAAAACACATTTATTCAAACAATATCTTGATTGACCATGACAGTCTGCAAAACCCATTTTTTTTTTTTAACATCTGTATTGCAGTACAAGTGTACAGAGTGTAGTATGTTTTGGTGTGTGAGCTTAATATTATATAATCTTATTTACTTCTCTATTTTTACAGCGCTCAGAGCCTGTATCTACAGGCATGAGCGCTATATAAATGCTATGTATTATATTATTATTATTTGCGCATTATTATACCTTCTTCCTCTTCATCATACACCATAAAGCTGGGATCAAATGCATCCACTTTCTTTGTATGTACAAATCTCAAACTGCACTGGTCAGTGTACTTAGTATGCTGTTCTTTCTATCAATTAAATCACAAGTGGCCTGTGCTATCAAGGATTTTACCTAAATATGTACATTGCAATTAAATGAAAGAGGCAACAAACCATTTTTTACAACATTACATTCAACACCAATATAGCCAGCCAATGCCAAGTGACAGCTGATTAAACAAAGAATTAACCATGCAAGACATCCTCTTTTAGTAATGTTCAAGAGACACATAAACTGGCATATTCTTATTAGAAAAAGTGAGAGGTCTTTTGGGCATTCCATCAACTACACTATTATACAGCTATTTCTCTACAGACACCAAATGCAAAATGTAAGATAAAAAATAAAAAAATCACAATATCAAGGCATTATTTCATGATTTCAATAACCAGTCTGACAATGCTTGAAGTTTTGCTGAATGGTTCTTACCAGCATAAGATCCAAAAGGATCTTGTTCATCGTAGGGGTCATAGCCTAAAAGAAAATCTCATGTTGTAATAAAAGGACCATACATACACAAATACGGTTCTAATTTTAATAACAATTCATTAATGATTAACTCATCACTGATATACCTTTCTCTGCTCTTTCCTTCAACAGTTATCGCAGAACCTTCTGCTTCTAACCATCACATTGTACCATGAACTGATGACATTAATGATTATGCATAATTCACAAAATCAGTTGTCTAAAAGAACTCTCACAGGACATTTCATGATTAAGTGCAATGTTAATAACACAGTACAAAACCTTTGTCACACATACTATGGGAACCAGCACAATACCTTCAAACATGCAATACATTCTTACATTATTTACTAGAAATCATTCATATTCGTATGAAAAAGAAATACTTTTCTTTCTACAGGATGTGATGTTAGTCTCCAGAAATGTATTCTGAGAATATTATTATAATGTACAGTGTTTTCTCCAGATAACCCCTTAAATTTCAACCCCTCCTCTCCCCTCCACCATAAACACACACAAAAATATGTTGAGATTGTGCCAATCTCCTTTTCCTTCCTGAACTCCAATATTTATAAGTTTATATTATCCGAGAGAAACCTATAAGCCATCTAAAAATTTACTTTATGAAAAAAGGGTGAATGTCATCCCAACTCATGACCTGGAGAGAACACAGAATGTACTTTCCTGTAGTTAATAAGGCCCCACACAAGACTATCAAAACAGGAGATCACTCACACAGACACATGATGCTCACACATTTGTCACAAGGCCACATCCAACTAGGACTCACCTGACTGGTGGTATGAGGGTGTCTGAATGTTGTTGAAGTTGTAGCTGCCAGATTTGCCACCAATATCTGCGCTATCACCAGGGCCATCATAAGAGTTAGGAGACTCACTGCGGCGGAATGAGCTCACACGTTTTGGTATGTGCTCTGATTTTGGTCGGCTTGCTGCTTCATTACGCCTTCAAAGAGAAAATATGAATTGGATTAATAACAGACATCAATTAAACAAAGGTAATAAAAGTTCATATGTACAGGTTCACTGAAATAGACCTTCACCTATGGCAATGCTTATTATTAAAAAATAGCATTTGCATACTATTCTTGACTGCAAAAGGTTGTGTATGCACTACTGATTTATGTAATTCTACCAGCTGATACCATGTTGGCACCAGGTGTTGCACAGGTCTTGTTTATGAAAAATACATCCTATTTTTTCTGCTCATGCTATAAATGCAGATGTGTCCTGCAATTACTAGCTAGCCACAAAAAAAACCCAAAAATCCAAAATGTTATTGCCAGCAAGTAATGCACGACTACTCTACAATCACAACCATCATCTGGTGTCATAACAAAGTCCTGAAATAATCACACATAACCAACAATTTGAAGAAATCTCCCAGGTGAGAAACACAATGCTGTGATATCACATACTCCATTAAGGCAGAACCCTGAGCGCACGCTCTGAATGGCATATCTTATGAACACGACTGACACCAGTGGTGGAACAGAGGTTTCTTACACTCAGGAGTGAACAAAAAGTTTGATGTCCCATTGTCTGCCTCTGATACTAAGCCTTTTCCACCCCGTGCAATAACACAATATTTGCTCTCTTATTCTTGACACTTCCTTTTTCGCCTTGCTGACTCGACTTCCTTTATTCTCTCTAACTCCTTAAAAACTTCCTTTATTCTCTCTAACTCTGCCCTATGTATCTGAAACTGCATTCCCCCAACAATAGTTTCTGCCTGTGAAGAGTCCACATCTGTTCCCTTCCCTCCCACCTGCACTGCTATTAATTTTAAAACAAGTCTGGTATGACAAATTGGGATTAAAACTGCAGGCTCAGCCATTATTTGCACAGGAAATATGAAAGATGTCATAGTGACTTTAAGCCTTCCTACTAAAAACAATAAACAGCTCTTGGTCATACTTCTGTTCTAACGTGTCTAATAAAGACTGGAGGGTGCTTAGGGCCTGCCTGTGGTAATCAACCTCTGCTTCGATGAAGGCTTGTAACTGGCTGATATACTCAACCTGTAAAACAAGGAGAACATTTGTAAGAGGTTTCATAACATTAAGACTACTGACGCAGTAAAGCCGGGATAAAACAATCTATAAACATCTGTTCATCAGTGACCATCACTGAAACACCGGATAGTTTCTAATAACATTCAGTATTATTTGTTGAGAAATGCATCTTTAGCACCCAAAGATACATTTCTGAATGTGTCATTTCTGAAATACTGTATTAGTTATTATGCATAGTGCTTATTTTTAAAAACTTGCCATGAAGTAGTCAAAGTAAGTTTTCTTAATAATGTGTTAAATGTTCAAGGCACTGTTAACCTTCACAGCTATACTTCATCCGTAACCATCTCCCCAGCCACCATTGACACATACAACACACCTCGTTTTCCAAAACATTATGCATAGCATTCTCAGCTAAATTTTTTGATTCCTCAAACTTGTCTTCTGCAACTCTCAACTCTTCCTCTGTAATGTTTGAGCCTGGAATTAAAAATAGTTGAGAAGAAATACAATGTGAGTAGTAAACCTGAACGCAGTTCCATCTATACAATAATAATGTGGGCTGTGCTAAAAGTCAATGATGTGACAGAGATTCTAAACAGAAATGACTGCACTGACAGGCAGACATTTCCCTCTTTAATTTTGGAAGAAAGCCTTTTAAGCATACTATCCAAGTTCATCCTCCTTTGGCCCTTTGCTACTACATACAATATGTAACTACCAACTTTGTAGCATCATTAATTCATTTATAAATTGCAGCATCGTTTATTAAGTGTTGGTGAATGTTGTGAGAAAACACATAAGATATACAAAAGATAACGTGCAGTTTCTAGTAGCAACCATGGCAAATAAACTTGTATTCTACAGGCTGAAATTCAACAACGATTAAAAATGCAATTAACCCCAAATAGGAAGAAATAGCTACGTTATCCCGCTTTCCCTTGACTACAGGCCTAGTACTGGGGTTAATGGGTCTACTGTCATCAAGGTAATCAGGAAATCCTCTAACTACAGTCACTAACTATGATAACCTTTGGTAGATGTAATCTCAATTAGCTGTGTAGTATAACCTGTAACAAGCTGGACTGTACCTATCTTATCAATGTGCCCTAATTAGGAAAGTTGCCTAGGTTCATGTGACAGAAACAAGCAGCTTAATGACCACTTGAACAACTTCCTGTGTACAGAATTAGACCTGCTACTTTGTCACTGTGTAGAGGTCTTGAGTGCTGCTCACTTGACCTGCATTCATAAACATCACCAGCTATCCCCGGCACACATGTAAGGCTCTGTGCACAGTCAACAGCACATATATGATACGAATGTCTTTCCCAAATTTTCTCTACAGTATCTGCTTATCAGAGAACATCCACTGTTATTAATCTGAGTCAAGCTTGCTTGGCAACACTCCAATATGCACCTGAACCATCAGTTACACCTGTCCAAGCCAGCTGGGCCAAACAACAGGAGAGGAAATGGCCAAAACCCTCAAAACTACTCCGTACATGCAAACATGCCAGATAAACACCTGATCTCATTGCTCAAACTTTGTTATGCCTAGTGGTCTGATTTAATGCAAAAAATAGTCCCACCCCAAACTTATAAACCTCCTGTTCTCACCAGAATAAAAGAAAAGTTGCAAGGATTTTGTACACCATATTATCTGTGATCTAAAGTACAGTCAAAGTATTTCATAAAGGCATAAGAGTATCACCAGGCAAAAGGATACTTTCCCTAACCAATCAAATAAAATGATCAAACATCCATTTCCAAATTCCAAGCTGAACTGAGAAACTAAAAACTACAGGTCAATGGTTCTTCTAGCATGCTCGGTGAGTACAGGGTATGAATAAGCTAACCTCTGATACTTATAAAATAAAACTTACATAGAAGAGTTTGTAAATTTAATTTCAAGCGGCAGGGTGAGCACCAGGACACTGTGGTATTTTGTTATCCAAGAGACAAAATGCTAAAATCATGATGTGTTATGAAGCGGCATGGATCTAGAGAAGTGGAGGTAAACTCACTAGAGTGTCAAGGGATATACTTCAATTTCTGATGACTGAAGTACACCACAGCTAATATGTCTGGAATTTGTCAGCAATTTTCTTTACCAACTTCCTTAATGGGAGGCACAACCCTTACTCAGAGATTTTAATGCAGAGGGCATGGTGCACAATACACATCACTAGAAGTGCGCTGGAGTTTTTGTGAAAAATTTGAGGCCAAAGTGTTGAATGGCCCATTTTTTCACCATTAAAGGTGATGTTCTCAAGACAGCTATCACTTATCACAGACAGCACCAGTTGTTTGGCAATTTACTCATGTCAGATACCTTGTATGATAATTCTATGTGCGCTGATTTGAATATTCTGCTTTGGAGCAGAATTAAATGCAAATAACAACACACTTTGATGTCTAATAAATTGACTTCGTGTCTAAATAAAAATTTCAGAAAAGCCCACATCAAGACTGTGCATAAAGGCATCTAAGAAATCTGGTGTCAACCAACCGGCGCTTTCACCAAATAACAGCTGTCCTAACATCATCAACCTTATGGGAGGGAAATGCAGCATTCTGCACTTTGGTGTGCAGATGTGCATAGAAGCTCCAATGCATTTCTGGGTTGGAATACCTTGTGCATCATACTGTCTGCAATAATACAATCTTCGGGAAAGTGCTATGCCTCCCCTCAATCTTTAAGTTTCCATGTGTTTTCACATTAACTTGAGTTGTGCACAACAAAGCATGTGATGTGGACATGGGGATCAAGACACTAGGCAAAAAGTGTATGAGTGCTCACATTAATATGATTACAGAAAACAGTTTATGATCCAAGACAGAAAGAATAAAATTTGTTTAAAGTTTTGAACAGCACTGCCCTGATCTGTTATTGTCATAGATGTTATAACAAATTATGGTGTATGGTCTCACTATGATAACAGTGGTTTCTGATGTTGATGCATGGCTGACAATGTGTTGCATCTTATAAATCAAATGACACCTAGATCAAACAGTGGTTTCCAGCACATAGATGGCTGGCATCTTAAAGATGATAATGTATATGTATGGGTGCTCACTGAACTACTAAATGTTACACAACAATAAATGGTAAGAACCTTGTAAGATAATGCACAAAGTCATACTAAAGCTCATGGAATAGCGAAAGATCCCACCACAGATACATGCCAAGACAAATTAGGGACTAGATGCTTGAGGGCTCTCTTGTTTACAGACAATTGTACATGCTTGTGAACAAAAAAATCTGTATAAAGAGAAGCATAACAAAGACCACAAGCTTGCATACTACCTCCGGCAGCTAGATATTGGGACACAAAAGAAATACACATTAATGGTGAAAAAAAAAAAAAAACCTCTTCGGGGGGTTGAGTCAGTGAGAATTTTTTAAGAATAAATGAACAGAAACAACATGTAAGAGGAACTCATTATGGTGAATATTCAGTTCTACCCACATACACTGAATGGCATCAGCCAGATGTACGCAAATATACTTACATTAAATGTATGCATTTTTCGTTGATAGATACAAAATGTGAAAGGTGATGTTATTTGTTCACATAATCTTCATTTTATTCTGACCAAAAAAAAATGTGTAAATTTTATTAAAATGACAAAAAGAATAAATCAGTGACTACTTGACCTGAACATGTAACTTAGTCTTATTCACAATATACAAGCTGAAACTTCAAATGACCCACAAAAGAATACTGTGCAACCAAATGGGATAAACAAAATATATTTCAACTGAAAGTTGGCCCAAATAAACATACGTGACTTTCGAACAGCTGGACCTTCCTCCACATCATCAGCTTTTCCTTCAAATATGTATATGTATATATCAAAATGCGTGTTATCAGTTTTATTCTCACTTGCCTCTACAAGTAATTCATGGGTCAACAGCTATAAAATGAGTGCAAATTTTATTTATGTGAGAATCTCTAGAGAAGCTAGCATTCATACATGGCAGAAAGTAAGAGAAACACCAAATGAATGCCAGTTGATTGTGTAGAACCTAACTGGTGAATATGCACAACAATGAGCAAATGCCTCCTCATTCACAGGCACAAATTGCTCACAATATATCATACTTTACTCTGCATCTCTACAACATGAAAGACTGTTATTGACATTAAAAATGTGAGGCTCATCTCATATATATCATAATGTTTCAATTATGATGAAAGTAATAATATGTGCTAGGCTGCTGGGAGGAAGTCAAGTATGGAGATCACTCAGTTTCTTGCTTTCATATATCAAAACCCATTGTCAACTTGCAAGAGAATTTACACCTTTCACTTCATAAGAAAGGATGCTGTAGGTTGTAATGAATGAACCAATATATTACACGCGAACTACAATATCTACCACCATCTGTGCTGCAAAGTTCAAATTACACATTAAAATGTCTGCTATATATTCCAACAGCTATCAACATCCGAGTAAAGAAGTATTTCAAGTCTGAACAATGTTCTTAATTACAAACATTGTAAGTTCTGTGAACTACAGTTCCCTGACACTTGGTCATACAGAGGAAAACTACATGGACAATTGAGTTGAGGACCTTCACAAGTTTTCATTCTATTTGTTCCCTCAATTTGTAAAACATGGTTCTTGAAATCAGCTGTATCACTTAAGCAAAGTATCATCACTGCTATCTTCATGCAATTTCATAACTCTTCATCACGCTCATAATATTGCTCTGCAGCACAGAACAGTTACAGGAAACAACTGAGAAATGGTTACACTTAAAAAGAAGAAAAATGCAGAGGAAGATCTTACCTCCTACAGTGGATGGAAACAGGACATGAAAATAAGAGGAATAAGTCAAGAATGAATAGATATGTTTCACACAAATCTGTAAGGATCTTAGTGTGCAATCAAAATAAAACAAACACACCAAAATACAATGCAGCAACACTGGCTGTTTTCAAAGAACTCTCTACTGCCTGCAGTATGCACTGGCATGTTGCTTACATTATCACACGTACTTGTTAGCCCAAGATCTGTTAAACAAATCAGTAATGTGAAAGTTAATGAAGGCAGAAAGTCAATCTTGGTGCTGCACTATTTATACTGTATTTCAGTTGAACTACCATAAGTTCTTAATACAATTGGACAACTTTCGTAGCAAATATTTAACTCGATCTCCTATACAATGTCATTCATTTATATTTGAGAGCTCAGATCTCAGTGCACCATTCTGTTTATTACAAAGTAACTGATACAAAAAGCTGATCTAAACTACATCTGAAAAAACAAGAATTAAGCAATTGCTTTTACAATCAGCCCAAGCATTTTGTATGTCCTGCTGAGTAACCCATGTTCTCCAGTATCTTAAAACATTCTGATAAATAAATGATTTTTTTTATTTGCTTTACAATAGTTGTTTCTAGACTAGCTCTATTAGTGAGAGGCACATTAGTCAAAGTCCATTTAAAGCTAACAGAATTATTATGTTACTCAGAAGTCCTTTCCAACTCAGCTAGAATGCTGAAAAGTGAGCATCACAAATAGATATGTTCATTTCTTGCCGTTCATTTCTTGCCATATGTACAAGACTTCACTGTTCTTTTAGCTCAGTTTTCTACTGTTCACCATCTGTTGAAAGTATTCTCAAAGACCACAACTACAGTGGGTTAGCAGTGGAAATTAGTCTTCAGTGAAAGGTGATGCCTACTTCATTGATATATCTTGCTGCAGCAGGATAAATTATTATACACGTACCTGACATTTACAACAAATCTGTACATGCACAGCTTTATGCAACAATAAATAACAGCTCTGCATGAGAAGTCTTTCAGAGCATACACCATTAGTTTTTATACGCTTCAACTGTCAATATGAAGCAGCCCATGACATAAAGATATACAAATGAAAACATAGGTAACAGTTTAAACAAATTAACAAACAAATAAAAAAGGAACTACAGACAAGGAAACAAGAACATGATATGACTCAGCTCTGAAAGATATAGGTTACACACATTCAAACACACTCAGATTAAAGAAACTCCAACAAACAAACCTAACAGAGCTAGCTAGGGACACACTAGAATGCTTCCTTTGGTTTGCAAAGAAAAGCAGAAATAAATATTGGCATTTCAACTTACCTTTATCTTTTTTCCTTCTCTTGCAATCATAATCCAGTCTCCTGCCAGACAACTTCTTGCGATGATGCTAATTAGGAGAAGAGAAAAGTACACAGCATGTCTTGAGCAATGATCTCTGATTTTGTCATGCACATCTGCACATGAATGAGCAATCACGACTGTTGAATTCTGCTCACTATATTAACCACAGGGAATGTTGGGAATCATAACAGAATGGTAACTTTCTGCACTCTTCCTAATTGGATTAAAAATAATAATAAATGTGTATAGTGAAGAAATCTGTACATATGAATCCTGGAAATTTAAACTATATAAATGCTGTACTATTCTAGAACCTTTCATATATTTTACCCCAAACAACAGGAGAGAATAAGAGAAGTTATGTTAATGGCATGGTTTTGGGGCAGGCACAAAGATAAAATCTGACACAATGTGAACTAACTGCAGAAAACTGTAATGAAACTGTCTTTCATGATGAAATTCACGCCTTCATGATTTATTCCTTGCTACAGCTATACACAGACAAGCCACTGTGGTCCCTCACATTAACTTCTTTTAGGTCTTTATTCTGCAACTGGTTCAAGGGTTCTAAGAAGTTCTGCTTGACATTATCTTCCAGGTTGTATTTAATCTCTGCCAAATGTCTGAATGATTCTCCAGCTTCCACCAAACAGTTTCCTGTGGACAAAGTACAGTAGAATGCTGTTAAAAAAAACAACAACAAAGAAATATGGAAGGATATTTATGATATACACATAAAATATATCATCAATGCTTTTACATGGAGCTGCAAAATGTCTCCTGATAACGGGTGAAAAGAGAAAACATTATATCTCACCATATAGTTCCCAGACAACTTCAAAATCATTTTTTTTCCTACTTGAAATATGAAATCTGCATTGTCTGAGAGCATCTCTAGGCTTATCAGATATACCATAACATAGAACTCTAGGCACACCATAACATACAACTCTGGGCACACCATAACATACAACTCAAGGCACATCACAACATACAACTTTAGGCACACCACAACATACAACTTTAGGCACACCACAACATACAACTCTAGGCACACCATAACATACAACTCTGGGCACACCATAACATACAACTCAAGGCACACCACAACATACAACTTTAGGCACACCACAACATACAACTCTAGGCACACCATAACATACAACTCTGGGCACACCATAACATACAACTCAAGGCACACCACAACATACAACTTTAGGCACACCACAACATACAACTCTAGGCACACCATAACATACAACTCTGGGCACACCATAACATACAACTCAAGGCACACCACAACATACAACTTTAGGCACACCACAACATACAACTCTAGGCACACCATAACATACAACTCTGGGCACACCATAACATACAACTCAAGGCACACCACAACATACAACTTTAGGCACACCACAACATACAACTCTAGGCACACCATAACATACAACTCTGGGCACACCATAACATACAACTCAAGGCACACCACAACATACAACTTTAGGCACACCACAACATACAACTCAAGGCACACCACAACATACAACTTTAGGCACACCATAACATACAACTCTAGGCACACCATAACATACAACTCTTGGCACACCATAACATACAATTCTAGGCACACCATAACATACAACTTCAGGCACACCATACAAATTCAGGCACACCATAACATACAATTCAATGCACATCATAACATACAACTCTTGATAATGATGGTCTTGTAAACAATTCATGTTAATTGATGACCAAATTATTTTTCAGCGCTCACAAAAAAAAATATGTACCACTGCAAACTCAACCTGATTCACAGAATCAGTTGTTGTTTTTTTTTTGTTGATAACTTTTAGATACATGATGGTAAAGTAGCATGAAATACACATTTCCCAGCTTTGCCTGTAGTTGCTAGTCTATGTTCCACAATGACTGATGAACAAATATCTCTGTGCACATTGAAACAAAGACAAGCAGTGAAAGAAATGGAACTAACCAAAGATACAATCATCTCCCAAATCTGTTCCATGCTTGACCATGTGCTCCCCGAGGGTTCCCTCTGGCTGTGGATAGAGGATCTTCTGCTCCTGACCTCTGATTTTGGATATTGCATTCCTGGTTGACATCTTTGCACGAGATGCTGTAGAAAAAAGAAAACAGGAAAATTCCATAAAACTTTTGAAAATGAGAAGTTTTTTAATTCATTCAACATCTCCTACTCCCGATAAAGAATCACACTACTGAAGACTTGGAACCGCTGCACATTTATGGTTACATTCACAATTTATCATTTTGAAATCATGTGCTATCAAATGATCTAAATATCATTTTCAACAAGCCATCTCTGCATCCAACTACAATGTTATGTGTATATCCAAATCTAAATCCTAAAATTAAATTGTGTACAACCTTCCCTCAAAACGTTTTTCTCTGCCACACAAACCACCCACACAACCTGCTTGTTACTGATACAGTTAGTATGATATATAATGTGTGTCCTAAATGACACATGCTGAGGTATAAC
>JAWQUT010000017.1:906931-931067 GCA_033807755.1 Ellobium chinense | reverse complement strand
ATCATGACAGTTCTCCACCTCTCCCCCTTTCACCCCCTTCGCACTCACAGTCACATACACATAGATAGAAAAGATGCAAGCTAAATGAGTGATTGCTGTTGTTTATTATGCACAAACCATCTGTGCCCGGTCGGCCCGCACCGTCTATTCGTATACAGACAACAACAAAATGATAGACTTTCTCAACTAACTCCAGAGTCCTCCATGACATTTATACATATACAGTTTTATCTGCTCTCGTCACTTGTTACCCTCAATTTTCTACCTGCTCCTCCTCCTCTATTACCACCACCACCAGCAGCAACACCAACACCACTATGACAATCATCATGACTGCAACACAACACTAAATAGGAAACACACAGAGCGAAAACCAGTGGCCTGTGGGACGTAGTATAGTAGGTGAGTCGGTAGTTACGTGCGGAAACAAATCGGCTCTTTTGGGGAGGGGGGGGATGGGGGAAAGGTGGGAAGAGAGAGAAAGAAGAACGACTGGGAAACGATATGACCTCACGCTTACTTCAGGAAAAAAAAAACCAAACAACAACTTACTGACATCTACAATATAAATGAGAAGGATGTTGCGGTGGATTTCATTCGTTTTTGTTTTATATGATAGACAAAACTGTCTCACTCGATACTCTTATCCTAGCAGTGACATCCAGCACAGATGACACTGAAGGGAACAAATATTTCTTACACAACATGGACATTTCCTACACTGACCAAGAAAAAAAAAAGCGAACAAAACAACTATGGGGGCAAAAAAAAAAATTCCCACGTCCTTACATAATATTATAAAAATAATCCTTCTGATGTAATAATGCTACTGCAATTAATACTATTACTGACACAGCCATAGATGATCATGTTTGTTCCCTCCTCCACCGCCCCCACCCGCCCCATCCAACCCCAAACCAGCCAGGCTTCAGTCTCTGTGTGTCCCAGTTCAATTATGATGTGGACTTGTATATCAGTTAAGTATCACTGACTTAATGGCAAATCGGTCTGTTCGCTGACTGATATGGCGTTTATCCGATAAAGCTGGCGCCGACTGACATAATTTCTTGGTGATGTGATCAATGTAGACTGCATCTTACGTCAGCACTCCCAAACTGCAGTGTGTTTGCTCAACATGGATGCCCTGCACTTAAGCAAGGGTATACATGTTGCACCCAGCATCATCATCCATAGTGTACCTGTCATGGGCACATTTAAATAACGTCTGTAGTCTGTAGCCAAACTTTGGTGCAAGTTTCCAGACTGTGCCATGTCACGTTTCTTATTATAGAATCAGGGTCAGAGGATGTATAAATATTTACTGTTATATAAGTCAATCTCGATGCAAAAGAATTAGGACATCCCAGTCAAAACGCGGGTCCTGAAAATCGAGCATTGATTGAAGAATACATCACCAGCCACCCAACACTGGCAGGAAGTGCCAGCCACTGTCTTGAGATATAAGAGACGGACGGAAGAACTGTGTACTGGGCTGTAAGTGAAAAAAGCATGGCTTAAGAGGAACAATATGAAACTCATGCAACACACAGTTAGCCCATGGAGCGTCAGTTAACGGTAGGCGAACACCAGTGCTTACATGAACTTAGTGTTTGGTTTCAAGCCAGGGAAAGTCACGCCAAATGCTCTCTAAAGGACGGAAGTGAGTAAGACCTATCATTATATATATGACGCGGTCAAAGCTGCTGAGGGAGGAAGGGCAAAGGTGAAAGCATGAAAACTTTACTAATACTCAAGTACGACACATGAACCCACCTACCCTCGACAACAAAAATGTAAAACGGACGAACGCACGCACTGGGGTAAATAAGGTGAGCAGCAGTAGCCCATGACTGTTGTCTGGAGATTATATTATTAGCTGAGCTGATCGCATGGGCGCGCTCTGTGTATGAGCACACTACCCAGCTAAGATAGCAGTTGGCTATTGTCTGTATGACTGGCAACAGAATAATATGACACAGTAAATGCCAGCTAACAACACTGTGAGCAACACGAGGCGCGGGTCTAATGGCCAGTGAGTGCTATGACAAAATTCTCGCATGTCACTGAAACCAAGAATGATACATTGTCCTTGCACGGCTATACATGTTGGATGGTTTAACAAGGTTTATTGAAAAAAAAAACAAAACCAAGCCCAAACCACAAAGTGGTACCAGTCTATATGGACATACATTATAACAAATAAAGAGTACAGATAGAACATCCAAAATTCATCAATCAATAAATCAAGATATCATTCAACCAGTCAACACATCAGTCCATCGATCAATTATTCTATTGATCAATCAAGTTACTCAGTCCATTCTATCTATGACTCAAATCCAATACCTACATATTACAGGGCATACATATGAAACAATTAATGACAAATTATATTTGTGTCTTTGGTCGAATAGGTAGTATCGACAGTGACCAGCTGTGAAACCGATCCTGAAGTAAAATAACTAAAAACAGTTAATTCCAAGTTTTCTGCTGATTCANCAGAATAATATGACACAGTAAGTGCCAGCTAACAACACTGTGAGCAAGAGAATAATATGACACAGTAAGTGCCAGCTAACAACACTGTGAGCAACAGAATATGACACAGTAAGTGCCAGCTAACAACACTGTGAGCAACAGAATAATATGACACAGTAAATGCCAGCTAACAACACTGTGTGCAACACGAGGCGCGGGTCTAATGGCCAGTGAGTGCTATGACAGAATTCTCGCATGTCACTGAAACCAAGAATGATACATTGTCCTTGCACGGCTATACATGTTGGATGGTCTAACAAGGTTTACTGAAAAAAAAAAAACCAAGCCCAAACCACAAAGTGGTACCAGTCTATATGGACATACATTATAACAAATAAGAGTACAGATAGAACATCCAAAATTCATCAATCAATAAATCAAGATATCATTCAACCAGTCAACACATCAGTCCATCGATCAATTATTCTATTGATCAATCAAGTTACTCAGTCCATTCTATCTATGACTCAAATCCAATACCTACATATTACAGGGCATACATATGAAACAATTAATGACAAATTATATTTGTGTCTTTGGTCGAATAGGTAGTATCGACAGTGACCAGCTGTGAAACCGATCCTGAAGTAAAATAACTAAAAACAGTTAATTCCAAGTTTTCTGCTGATTCATTTACCTTTTAAACCAATTATATAGAGGGAGTAAGAGACTCACCGTTGACAAGCCAATGACTGCTATTTCGAGCTACCAACAGTCAATATGGTCAACTTTATAGAATGGTTCACAAGTGACAAATGACAGCAGAAAACAATGTGAGAAATACGAGGTTCAGTCTACTGTGCCATGACATGTCATATGATGTCAGTCTACTGTGCCATGACAATATGTCATATGGTGTTCAAACCCCATTCAGTGACAGCAGTGTTGTGTCAGTAAGTCACTGATGCCGAGTGACTGAGTGACTTTTACACATTGAGCAACGCTATGAATCACATATGGAGGATAACAGATGTGAATTTGACATTTTCCCCTATCCCACGCTCTCCATTCATCCTTTAAGAGATCGGTATTAAAGAAAGAAAGAGGGTGGGGTGGGTGGACTNGGGGGTGGACTGGGGGGGGGGAGAAGAGAAATAACGTTCAGCAGTTAGAGTGGAAGTGTTGAGGAGCAAATGTCTGTAAAAAGACTAGAGAAAAGCCTCAGAGAAAGAAAGTCAGTGTTAATAATAATGATGAAACCAGATGAGATTTGTGATTTCAAAGCTCATTGTTGGAGTCCTCTCAGGCAAGTCACAATACATTTAGTACTGGCCAAGTGTTTTGGAATAGTCATTTATTTCCTTGTGTCTAACATTACACTTCCGTTATCGCTATACTGCTGTGTTTTTGTTTATGACTGAAAGTAAAACATTCAGATAAGTGGATATACAGTCTTTTAATCTAAAATTTAAATTCAAGCATAAATCACTACAAATGGTGACCCCTCTCCCCCCACCCCCTAAACCACACAGCCCACAACCAGTTGTAAAAGTAAAATAAGAGCTTTCATGAAAGTGAGGCTGTTGGTTCCCTACAAATGATGTTACAAATTCATGTATGTGGATCCATCTGGAACAATGTGGCCGTATGTGACCTCACTTGGCTGAGAAAAACACCATAAATATCTGGTTTCATGAGTGTTATAAAAATATAAAATGATGAACGTGGACCATTACTTTCCAGGGCAGATGAGGAAAGTAATGCCACATCTACAATCAAAGTAAAACACAGAGAAGCCAAATAAAAAAAAAAAAATCTTTCTTTCACCCAGGACTATTTTTTTTCCTGAATAAATTAAACTCTCTTCTCTAACCACAAATGTACATGTCATACGAATCTTTGGCATTCTTATTCTTTATATGACAAGTAACTTGGTTATATCACACAGCTTTCATTTCTCAGTGTTCATGATCGTGCATTTGCCCCTTAAATTTCAAAATCCACCCTAAAAATATATCTCAAGTGCGCTGATCTCTCCGTCTTCCCTGCAATCTAAAGTGTTGTACTTGTACCTGAAATCCCTCAAATAATGACTGGGAAAAGCGGGGTGGGTGGGAATTATGTGCCCCGCATCTTATATGACCTGGAGAAAATACTGACTCGTCCAATTTATTCTTGTGGCTGAGGGCAGAAGGGGGTGGGGGGGAAGATACTGGATGATGAAGAAAAAAGGAAGTGGAGGGTGGAAGGGTCACTATGATGACAGCACAAGATAGGGCCTAGTGTTGTTGAGAAGAATGAATGATTCACCCCCTGCTGGGAGAAATATGACTAAGAGACTTACAATGCTTCTAAACTAGCCTTTTTTAAGTCTTTCTCCCCTATCTGCTAATGCTGTACTTGAAACTTAACAACAAAAACTGTAGGGGAGGAAATGGCGGCATTGGAAAGTTGTTGAAACTCAACCACTTAAATGACCTGATATATGACACTAGCAGTAAATAACCTCTGAGCTATATGTACAATGGGAAATTCTTGTCTCTTCAAGACATGTTCAGGCTTGAAAATACCACAGTAATCAGTGTTTGTATTGCAGTTCAATGAAACATACTGAATGAAATAATGCAAACACTAAATATCATGTAATGAGGTAATCCCAATGAATGAGTCCATATTTACTTCAGTGCAATTTGCCTGCCTTCCCTTCATCTGACCCCATTCACCTGCAGACAATTATCAAGATACGCCTGTGCATAGGCATGGGTAACTATGGCTACATAGCAGCTACAATCTACATTAATTAATGACAAATCTCATAACATCTACAATTTTACCAGAAAGCTTTTTAAACCCAAGTCTAGACCTTAAATGTGTTTCATGATTCTTTGCATATGAAAGAGAAGGAGAAGCACAGACAGACGATTTAGGATAAGCTTTTAGCATAGAACATCTCAATAAGTGGTCCACAGGATGACTGGCATATTATCAATATCAATGTAGTTTATTAATTAAGACGTTAAAAGATTAAATTTCTTCCACATCTGAGTTAGCATTCTTTGGATTGGCCAATTCTGTTATTTAAGAAAATGATGGATAATCATACGCTCTTAAACAGGGGAAACCCCTTTATGTTGAATAGCGACAGATCCGAGTACATGTATTCCACACGGGGAAAATATTTCTTCTTGAAACTAGCAGCTCAAAAGTTTCTGTCTCTTTGTGCAGTTATCTGCTTAGAAAGTTGATGCTGCCTATGATGACTACTATCCATGGAACTCTCATGTCAATATTCAATCACTCCATCACACAATCTCCACATTCCACAGCTAGATACTAGATAAAATACTTGTATCTCTTGATAACCTGACTTTGCTCATATCTTTTAGTTTTATTACACTTATGACTAAGTACAATCATTTGAAGTGTTCATGTCTACCAGTTCCGCTGATGGTATCTTCAAATTAGGAAGTCTACCTTTTTCCTTTTCAATGTAGGATGATGACCATTTCCAATACCAACTCCACTATCTACTCCTGACTGACTGTCCTATGTCTGTTTTCAAACAAATCCAATTTACTACATGCTGTATCTTAAATTAACAAGATGTAACTTACCCTTTCCATTTCAGTGAATTCATCGTCAAGTTCTGTTCCTTTTGCCCCACCAATCTTCTCACTCATATACTGAAACACAAAAAAATGCCACACATTATGCTGATTCCTTCAGTCATTTGTAGGGTGATACAGTACTTACTATGGTAGTGTGCAAACACTGCCAAAGGAATTTCTGAAAACGCCAGTTTGCTAGATTTTACTGCAAAACACTAAAAGGACAGTAAGAGCATTTGACTTAAAATGGTTATTAACAAAATAAATGGCATCATTTCAACAACTAAAGATAACTGTAGTGCTGACAAACAAAAAAATTGACTTAATGCCACATCATCTGATCTCTTGTGGGGATCAATAGTGGTGCCAATTTCAAAATCCACATGAACAGCAAAAGTTAATCAGCTCAGCAAAAGTTAATCAGCTCTTGCTACTTTTTGTCTAGATATTAGATTATTACATTACAAAATAGAATATCCAATCTGCAGCCCATACACTGAGAATTCTCACTATGCATGAATGTAATGACTTTCTTTTAATGCATAAAATAAGCATCAGTATGTTAAGCATGAAGAATTTTGAAAAATCAGTCAAGTATGATACTTACTTAATCACAACAGCTAAAACAGAGATTCTGATTATAGGTAGATAGGGATAAACATACAAATGCCTGAAGTTTTCCGATCCCTTAAAGTTCTAAGGGTGGAAATCATCTGTGAACTGTCAACAAATTTTTTGATGATTTCCCATACATTTAAATGCTGTTCTCATTCTAGCACAACTGTTCTGTGTACAGTTCAAGCATGGCGGTTCAAAAAACTGTAGACAACTCTCTTAGGACTGGAATTTTTAGACTCTTTTTAAAAATTCACCCACAATTATGCCTGCCATGCTCACATTTACTATTAATGTTTTTTTTCTGACCTGTCTAAATATTAAGGAATGCCTTAATGAAGTGCTCAATTACATTCTCAAAATAATGACCTGAACTGACTGAAATATCCAGAAATGGCTGAAAATTGGCCGAACTAGTAGTGTTCTGAGCAATGTTTTCTCTCTCATCATTATAATTTCCTTTCCTATAAAAAAAAATCGATGGAATTGAACTACATAGAAGTTCTATGGACATGTTCATGATGATAGCTACTAGCTTTGCAGGGAAATGAAATCAAGAATGCAACCCAACAAAGACTGTGGGAATCATCCCATTAGCTTTTTTTTTTTAATGAGCAGCATTGGCAGAAATCGGTGCAAAAGAGTAAAATAAAGTGAAAAATGCATTTCTAGGCATATATTCTGCTGACTGCTATGGCTGTTTCAGCTATCTGATTCTCCAAATTTATTAACAATATTACACTTACAGAATCCTTAATAAGTTCACGTCGTAAGAATGCTAAATTCTTTACTTCATAATGATAGCTGTAACAACAACTTTATTAAAGTAGAAGGTACTCCAGGTACAAATGCACAATGTAAGCATAAAACATAGATGGCCTATATACTGTAAATAATAATACTTAAATACTATAATAGCAATACTTCATCCACCCATTTACATTATGGCATCAGCACACACATGAGTTCGCAGACACGAACACCCATTCAGTCACACATTTGACACATACACAAACATACTTATACTTGCACACAGTGCACCTACACATGCATCCTAAGGCTTATGTGGGCAGTCGCTTTGAAATTAATTTTATAAAGCTTGACAGTTTCTTTTAAAGTAAGTCTAAATTTGTAGTACTGTATTAACTAGATCAATATATTTGCATACTTGGGTGCCTTTGACAATAATAGGATGCATTAACTTTTTCCTTTCATCTTTAAAGTTTTTACATGCTAATAAATACTAAGAATGTCCAAATAACAGTACAGTGTGGAATACTAGTATCTATAGAGTGGAAAGATGGAGAATTTTAATAACAGTACAGGCCAGGATAAAAGTACAAAGCCGAAGGATAGATAAAATGTAATAAGGATGCATGTGTCCTTGAGATATAAGTACATGGCAAAAACTGCCTTGACTTGATGGTTAATATACAGTGCAATAATGTTGTACCAAAATTGAGAAAAAGTAGCACATGTACCCCTGTCTTTTTCTTCCTCACAGTATGCAAATTGATTTATTATTTCAAGCCTCTATGCATGCAAACCCCTTTAGATCTTCTTTGTTAAAGAACTTAGCTCTCATTTAAAGAAGTTTAGCCACGATCTGTGCCAAAGATCAATGTCGTCTGTGATGCTTTCACATTCATTATTTCATTTTCTCTCTTTCTCTCTCTGACATTTTTCTTAAGGCTTTCGCCTGAAGATGAAAATTAATAATCATACAGGCTCAAATAAGCATCCCACGGACTGGAAAAATGACCGGTGAAAAAATAATTATGTATGATTATTCAGACATTCATACCCATAGTGATGACATTCTTTCCCAACATCACCATTTGTATTTGCTCTCTTGATATTTTATACCAACATCATATATTTTCCTTTTTCTACAGGTAAATGATGATTACAGATTAGCTAGCTCATCACTGAGATAGGCAATTTGCCAACTGGACTATTTTTGTTCTTGCTATAACTATAACAATAACCCAATTTATCTTATCAAATGTCATAGAATAAAGTAAGTCACAAAGTCAGGGTTTAAAAAAATGGCACCAAAGCTTGAGATTGACATTTCTCTATCGCATTATAGTCTAATACAGTTTTCTCCCTTTCTTGATAAACTCACTCAAATGAAACCAAAAATCTATCTATGATTACACTTGTGACAACAAACTCTCATCCGATTTTAAAACCTTCACATTTTGAAACAAACCGTGCTACCTCTGCGCTAATTAAGATCATAAAAGATGCATGGTTCAAATCAAATACTCTAAGAGCAATATATACCATTTATATGGCTTAAAATTATTTTCAGTATACAAACAAACGGTTTCATGAGGAACTCAGATTGCAGTACAAATAGTCCAGTACTGGAAGATCAATATCAAAACATGGACTTTCATGCAATTAATGAAACACAGACTACATGATAATTTATAATACTGATAAAATTAGTATGACAGCCTTCATTACATTAGCAGAGCAAATGTCTTTTTCTTAACTCTACTGATAACTGTCCTTTTTAGCAATCAGATGTTATACACATAAATATGATATCCACCTCTCCATTTTCAAACCACAATGAAGTGTAGACAACTGTTCAACATTAACTGTTGGTTAATATAATAAGTCTGTGGTCCCCAATTTCCAAACCAACACCATGATCCTGATATAATTTATAAAAAACAGAGAGTGACAGAAACAAAATAGCAAGTCATGGGTAGTTATGGAAGCCCACTGGAAAATTCTTATTATGCAATTCATAATCATAGGATACTACTAAGTACACTCTGCTCTATTTGATTCAATTTGGGAGGATTTCCATAATATGGAGTAACTGGCGATTAAGAGTTATACTCGCTTCAACTGATGCTCCTGTCTCGATGGGCATTAGTGTTAGGGTTAAGGGTAGGGTTAGGGTTAGGGGGGTAGGCCGGTAGGGTTAGGGACCGTAAAGTAAATGTAGGAGTTACCACATATGGAAATCCTTCCAATTTATTGAACAAATAAAATATAGACCTAGCTGCAGAGCAGTGCAGAGCCATTCCCTATCCACATGACTTGGACTTGACATGACTTATGCCTTATGGCGCCTTATGCTTTTCTGGATGTCCAGTCTAGAATTCTAGATAAGATCCTCTTTTAACAATTCTCCTAACTACAATTCCATACCCATATCAAATTTAATATTTGTCCACTTCCATTAGGCCCACTGTTCACTACAACAATGGTAAACAAGACAAACGTCTCTTTCACAGATTCACGATCATTATCTCTCGAGAGTACAGTCCACGATTCCAGTCATGGTTCATGGAACATGTCATTTATGATCTGAAACTAGACTACCTTCTTTCACAATCACTTCTTTCATCACCACGTCCACGGTCACCAAACTCTCATGACAATACGGAAATGATGTAGAATATAATCACCTGGTTGGCCTTATTGAATTGCTTCTTCAAGCCTGCGAACGACATTTTGTCGAGGTCCTCTCAATCAGTCATCAGAGTAAGAAAATCATTTGGTTAAATTAGGCCTAGTGTCGTCCCGTTATCACTCCCGTTGATTCTACCAAGTAAGTGCTACAACATCGTAACTCTAATGGAGTGTGACGTCACAGCATGAATATGGTAGGCCTAAGTTGTGTCAATTCAAAACTAGTATGACTTCCGCCTTAATTACTTAACGGATCAAACAATCGTATAAAATCAAAATTCGTAACAAATAAATTTGCAGTCCAGTCCCTAAATCTGTATAAATTAACAGTAGCATTTAATGCAGTATGGGAAAGCAGTTATGCGATATCCATACGCAATACGCCAGTGTATGAACCAGGGAGTTAACTTCTCCCTGGGTGATGATACGTATAACTTGGTTGTCGTGAGGCTATCAGGTAAATTGCACGTAATACCTTTATTTATCCTTCTTTACATCTCAATTAATAAATATTACAAGTTATGATGAAATATATTTTCAGTATGATTTTATTCCTGCCAAGCAGTTGATTTTACTGAAAAAGACCAACTCTAGGCTACTGTACTGAAACCATTAGAATGAAAAGGTGCTGTTGTTATAATTTAGGCATGGCTTGTGACTTGAAAGAACAAAATCTGGGACCTGTATCAGAATCTGTTACTTTTGGTTTGTAAGGCTAGGTTGGCTCGTAAGCCGCCAATTTAGGCTAATTTCTAAGTTCCTCGGCAAACATTTAATTTTTTTGTTGTTGAGAAGTCTTAGCCACTCTTTGTCTGTTTTTTTAAAGTTGACTTTTGTATCTAATTTCTGTAGATGTTTTTCATCATTCGCAGATGGAAATCTGAACCAAGAGAAGTCGAATGTATAATTCTTGATTTTTTTTTTTTTGCTCATATCGGTATGCCGCCTCTATATGTTTAATAATTGTGCTGAGAAATATTTACTGTGACTCTTATGATTTGTTGCGAACGTGTTTAAATAAATAGATTAAATACATTATAATAGTGTGCCGTTATTCGTTGGATTATAAGACATTGTTTTGTTTTTACATTTTTTTAAACAATTGGCTACTTTTTGGCTTCAGTTTAAAGTTTTGACGGCGCTCTTTTGGCTTTTTTTTCAAGTTTGGTTTGACTCATTCATTAAATCTGACCTGACTACACTGTCTTTAGCGGCTCCAACCACAGCTGGTAAGATTTAAGAACATAATCTAAAATATCGGTTTAGATCCGATTATTGCCCCATGACCGTAGATCTAGATCAACGTTTGAAGCAGTATCTTGGGACTCTTCCACCTAGTGCATGGTTTAGGGTTGGGGAATATGGTTAGCAGAGATGAGAAATAGAGTGTATATCAGTCTCAAGTCATACAGTCATAAGTGACATAAGACGAGAGATATTTCCTGGAAATTGATATTCAAAGGTGGTGCACCCTTTCTTTCCTAAATCCAAAGTCCCCCAGTCCTTGTCCCCAAGCTTAAACCTAGCATCATGGCTTGGTGGGAGGGCAATAGATACTGCCAATTATGAAATAAACAGGCGTAATATGCATGCACTCAATTCCTTAGTTCCAGCTGTCACTTCACTGCTGGAAACTCCCAGTCCCAGAGTACATGATGTATCGACATCATCAGTGCAGTATCTGGACTCTGTTTCTACTAGTCTTGTTTGTGGGAGGATTTCCATATGTGTGCCAGAAAGATTTCCGCATGGAATACATCGAACCAACATCATACCCTAACCTTAACCCTACTCTCCTAAACCCTAACCCTGACACTGGGTTAGGGTTAGGGTATGTTGTTGGTTTGGTGTGTTGCTTGAGGAAATCTTTCTGGCACACATATGGAATTCCTCCCTTGTTTGTAATCTATGATAAGTTAACTGAATCATTGAATGTACAGTTCTGAATGACATTAGAGAACAGTTTCTCCTATCTTCCTCCAACATACACAGTACACTGCACAGTTCCTCAGGACAGCTGTAGAGAACTTGACAATATCAGTATCACAAAATGGCATTGAATCAAAGAGCAAAAGCTGGTGTTTAAATGTGCAAAGCAGTCTGCATAACCAGACATGTACTCAACTGACTGGTCTTATATGCAAAAAAAGAATCCTGCTCAACAAGTCAGTGTGGAAGTTTTGTCTTCTAAACTTCATGATAGGTATTTAACTGATGGCTCTAGCAAGAGAGCTAATAGTAGCAGCAGCATTTAGTTTAAGGATTAAATTGCTGTGAATACTCATGTAATTGAGAGGCCTTTTCTAGATTAGTGCAATATTCTGAAGCTAAATGTAAATAGTACTAGTGTGATAGCATCATAAAATCTTTCTTCTGAATTTAAAAGATTCATCAGCCCCCCCAAATAAAACCAGAGTAATAGACTATATCTGTGACTCATATTCCCTGACAGTGGAAAAGATGAAAGCGGAAGTACTGATTGTTGCAGTTGTGGCTTGGAATGCCAGGGAGACTGTGAAACCACAATAAATAAGAATGGTCTATTCCACAATTGAAGGCCTGATTTCCAAGATAAAAATTAAAATTACATATTTTGATGAGGACAAAGATTTGTTAATTGGTGCTGGATTTTCCACACAATAAATCAATGGCCCTGTGCCCTTCTGTTTAATGTACATTGGGTATAGTTACTTGGGCTTTTAGAGGAAAAGGGAAATGTAATGAGTGTAATGATGTGATTCCATTTAGAATGGCTATGAAAAGTGCAAGTCTTTCACAGAGGAGGACTTTTCAGCATCTTTAAACAGATATATGCAGTTTTGTGAAATCACATTGAGAGGGAGCCAAAGGATTTGTAAAGTAAACCATAGTGACAAATCTTATTGCCAAGATTTTGCTAGATGTTTTTAATTGTTGACTATGCTCCTTATGATGCTGATATTGTTTCTATTGTCCAGGCATTGTCACTATGGAGTCAGATGCTTCTAATCCTCCAGTTGCAACCAAACAGAATTCATCCAGACGCATCGATGAGAACAACACTTTGTGGATTCCTATTCAGTCAGTGAACCCACATTTGATCTGTGGCCTTTGTCAAGGATACCTGTATGAAGCATGTACCATCACAGAATGTATGCACTCATGTAAGGGACTATGCATGAATATTTGATTCTTGTGACATAGGTATTTAGATTTATTGCACAGTAAAGTTGCGTAAAGATGTTATAAATCAAGGTTTTATGCATTTGGCAGAGGAGTTCATGTAGTGTACATCTGGTCATAAATCGTAACATTTGTTGTGGATGTTAAGCTGTGTAACAGGTTATGTTTTCTCTGTTGGCTTTCTTTCATTATCATGTTCTCCCCAATAACTATACGAATGTAACTGTTTTCTCTCTATAGTTTGCAAGAATTGTATTGTGAAGCACTTAGAGAGAAGTCTGAACTGCCCCATGTGTGCTATTCTCATTCATCCCACAGATCCATTTGTACACATAAGGTAACAGGGTGTTGTGTAATTTCCAGTGTATTGTCCTAGTCACATTAACTAAATATTAAGGCTTTTCGTCTTAATATCATAATGAAGTGCATTAACACTGGTTTAGGTATGTGAGAGTGAATGTGTGATTCGAAATCTTTAAAAACTCTGATCTCATCCATCAGTCTTGGATATCATGTACTCGTACTAAAGATCTATTACATGTAGATGTGCACTCAAAATAAACTCAGTTAAGTGGAACTGCTTTGTCTCCAACAAATCATCCCACTGAAGTGGGTGTCCCATAGATGCACTGTCCATCATAAAACGATCTCTTGCGTTTAATTCAAGTCATTTGTTAAATATTATGCACTGCTATTGAGATGAGCCGATTGTGTATGTCTTCTGTGTACATGTAGTTGGAGCTGACTGAAATATCAGAAGGCTATAAGACATGAATTGTGATTTTTGTTGTGGAGAACAGGATTCTCACTTTGGCACGTAAGCCTTCTCACATCACAGTTATCCCGAATTAAAAAGGAAGCCCTGAAAAGGACTGTTGTGGTGGTCCTGAAAAGGACTGTACAGAAGATTGTCACCCTTAATGTGAACAACCAAAAAGCAAACTCACTCACTTGCTGTGATGATCGGTTGTGCAAGGGTGTCACTGATCATATAGATTGGCAAAGTGATAAAAAGTAGCTGACTGGCTGATGGGTGGGTCAGACTGCCTCAATGACAGCTCTGACCATCGCGCAGGTAAGGGGAGGGACAAAAGGCATTTGACTGATAAGCGGGCCTGGCTGGCTCCTATTTGTACCTGACTGATGTTTTTTTAAAGGCGTTGATTACTTCATGGGTGATGAAATGTGACATTTCTGACTGTCACATATGCACATCAGTAATACTTTGCATGTTGAGGCTGACAGTTTACAGAATTCCAGGGAAAAAATCATGTTATTGTTCCGATTTTTTGCTTACAATGATCTCATGTAAGTGGAATGTTGTCCCTCTTACATGTATACATTTAGATAGTAGAAATTCCATTCCCCAGGAACCATCTTGCTTAATAGGACATCCTGCATACACGTGTCCTGCTGAAGTGGTTCTGTTGTAATTATTCTCTTTGAGGATTGCCTTTAGCATCCATCCACTAGTTATGTGAAGGCAGAGCTTTGTAGTGTGACTGCATGTGTGCTTTATGATGCAAGAAGAAGGGCTAGACGCCTAGAGTGACCAGTATTTGGCCCTTGCTTCGAGAGTTATTCCCCTTGTCCAAGAAGCAGAAGTTTGTTGGGAAAATGGTAACATCATAATATGTTCCAGCAGCTGCAGACACTTCTGTGAGACAATCACACTGCTTTCTTTAGTTTTCATTTGTGGTTATGGTCATTTACTTTCACAAATTATGTTCAGCTGTGCAAGACAGGCAGTCTTCTGCCTTTTTATTGCCTTGGTATGACTTTTTTTGACACCGCTGCTGCTTACAGTGGGATTGAAAGATTCACACCTGTCTGGGGAACACTTTTTAGGTGTCTGGCTTGCTTCCCTAAGGGTAAAACCATGCTGATGCTGGAATCGGACAATCAGACAGGACCTGACGTTTTCTGTCAGGCATGCCGCTCATGCTAACGCCAGAAACCGACAGTGTAATAGAAGAAGAAAGTTGTTGTTGTTGTGGTTAAGAAGAAGACATTAAAGATACCCTTTTAGATGATTTGGGGTCCACTTCATGCAAAGACATTGCCAAACACTTGTTTAACAATGTTGTGATGTAACTTTTTTCGTTTGTCAAAAATAGCTGATCTTTGCTGTACTGTTAGAATAAGTTTTTCATCATCCATCTTGAAATTTTAGACTTTCTTGTAAACAAATGACAGTGCCGCTTTCAAAGTTCATTCGAAGAAATTAAATTATTGCGCTATGTTATTTATAGACAGTTGGCTGGTAAACGGATACAACTATGCAGAGAAAATGTAGCTGAAATTTCCTCTTTTGCGCCCGACGATCAGAATAGATAGAAGACGCTCTATCGGAGACGGTCTGACCAGTGCCGTCTTAAGACATCGGGCAGCAGAATGGGAGGCCAAACCGTTTTTCACTATCTGTCGTTACTATTTAGTCTGTGCACATTCTTTTCAGGCCAAAGACAGTCCGGTCTGACTGTTGCCCTAAAACCTACTATGATGTAAGCATATGAAGGCCAGGAGTGCAATGGATGAAAAGAATGTTGTTTATGTTGTGTTAAATGGCTAGGGCATGCAACGTTTTTCATCATGCTAACAGAAGTTGAACAGTTGTTCTCTTTAAATTATACTATTTCACTGGGGTCACTGTGGTTTAGGGACTGTTGAGATAAGCTGTAAATAAGATGTCAGGATGGAAATTAAGAAATTAGACATGTAAATGGCTATGTTACTTTGTTACATATATTGGTCATGAGAGCTGTTGTGTATTATTTGCTTACTTTATAAATACCCATCCATATCAGTGGCACTCTGCCAGCAATGAGCATGGAGCACTCAGCAGTAGGTGATGATTTTTTTAGAAATAATATTTCTTTAGGAGGTATTCCATGTTGTTTCAAAATTTTGTTTAAAGCATTTGATGGCTTCAGCTGAAGAAGTAAATAATGTTCTACTCATTGTTTAATCTCTTACAGGCTAGATGGCTTGTTACAAGATATTGTATATGCACTCCTACCTCATGTAGAGAAAGGTAAGGTTTGGATACACTTTGCACAAATGAAAATAAATCTGTGGATAAAGGAATTTATTACTAAATACTTCATTTTAAATTCTAAAAGTGGACATGTATGTTTCCTTGTGCACTTTTTGAAAAAGCATTTTTTTCTCTCTCTTTTTTTTTAAGGCAGGGAGGTTTTTTTCCCTCTCACCTCATTACAGTTGATGGAACTTGACAACTGCTATAATTATGCCTCTAAAATTGTAGTTTTTAGGAAATTGTTGCTTTTAAGTCTTTATGTCCATTGCATCTGTGCTAAACTATGTGAGACATATGATCAAGGCTAGTGTAAGTGTTTCACTTCTGTATCTTTCTTTGTTATTGTCAGTCTCAGTTGAGAGACAGCTGCATGATGCCCAAAAACATGTAAATCTTGAAGTTTTGCGGTTAGGTACAGTATTAGGGTAGATTTAGGGGAACTGGTAGGAACATTGGGAATATGTGTTGGGTCATTGTTATCATTCTCAGGAAACTGATAATTTTCATTATTTTCTTCCTTTCTGTAGAAGAGCTGGAGAGAGAAAGGTTATTCTATGAAAAGCACAAGAATACTGGTAATTATGAAATATTTTACTCATTTTTCCTGCATTAACTTTATGTGATAAGCTGGCATTATGTTGCAGTAAAATGCATGTGAATTTTAATATGACTCTTGTGTCCATCCATATCTTCTTTTTTTTGAGGGGTTAATGCTGTAAGAAATCATCTGTCAGTGTATTTGGTGCAGACATATATGTGAAGGATTGTGAAAAGAAAATTTATTAAAGTGAAATGCAGTCATTAAAGTATGGCAGCTATGAAAACACGGTCTTTGCGTGGAAGTGAAAACTATGGCCCTTTCAAAGAAAAATAATGCACACTTGAGCTAGGACTCTGTTGCACTATGCTGAAGATGACTGATAGAACAATTTTTGTGGCATTGTAAGTTACAGGATAGTTTATAAAAGGAGGCATTTGAACTCGAAAAACATTAATCTACATAATTTGTAGGAGTTTCCATGCCAGAAAGATAAGGGTGAACATTACTTACTAAATTTTACAGATTTTTATTGAAGTTTTGCTGCAATATTGTAACAGCGAGTATGCTGTGACAACTTTCCTTAAAATGCATATCGGTATCTTGTCAAAACTTTGAAAATTTCAGATATTGCATTCATGGGTTTGCAAACATACATGGAGTGCAGAGTTTTGTTTAAACAGTGAATCAGGTTGCTGTCTTTCAAAGACTTGTAACCCACTTGTAATCTAAATTGTTGTTTGATTTATGCTGCAATCACATTATGAAAAGATTATTTTAGCATGATATCAGTCAGTGGAGTTCGTGTAAATAAACATGTATAGATTTACACAGACCCACACTATCACACCCTAACTGTGTGAAAAGTGGCTGTCCTGAGGGCTGTGTGAGGAGTAACTGTGTCCTCAAGACTAATCCTTCAGGTTTGACAAATGTGCAGTGAGAAAGCGCTGTTGAGATGACCAGACATAAAGTGTCTCTGCCTGAGCTATCATGATGAGGCTGAAATGAGATATAAAGACATGGTGACATAAAACTATTACAAGAGTTAATGTTTTGACATGACTGACTGCAGTCTAAGCAGTCACTGATATTATATTGTAGATCAGTGAACCCAAGCTGATGGCTACTGTGGTATTTTTAGTTCACATATGTCTTGTTTACATAATGTCACCCATTCATGAAATTTCTCCAGCATATCTTGTAAGTAATACTGTACACTGTGCTGTAAATTGACTCCTACAGCTGCCCCCTTATTCGCCATTGCGCTTAAAATTCTAGGTACAAAAGGTCAGCGGGTGAATTTTGTGCTACTCAGGAATGGCAAGGTTTTAAAGCGAGACTTCTAATATGTGTACGTTTGAAAAATGTATGTTATCACTAAAATGCTTCCACAATAACCACTTCTTCAGGCAGCTCCTGTTTAAAAGTGTTTCAACATTTGTGCATACAAATTATATGGTTGTTACATGCATGATTAGCTCTTTTGATCTGTGTCAAACATTTTATGATTTGCTGCCTACTGTAAGCTAAACAGACAGTTTTACAACCTAAGCTTATCACTCTAGCGGAACCAGATCACCACACGCTTCGCCAGATGAACACAGGTAACTTGACCCTTACATGACCCTCTAGCCAGGGCGAGTGAAAGCAATTAACTAAGTGATCAGGTCTGAAACTGCCGTGAGATATGCAGCCGTTTTTTAATGAAAACATGGATTTTTGCATGACAGTCCAGTACAATGGCGTTGTTTACATCTGTCAACTGACGGCCAGGCAGTGTGCACCTGCGGCTATAACATAATAAAACTAGGTCACACAGCCAGCGATCTGCATAGCGCTTGGTCAGCCAGCACTACTAGTGTTAAGTCTTTATATGCATAGCATCTGTGCTATTATGTGTGAGGCAGATGATTGAGGGCTAGTTTATTTGGTTGATTTCTGGATTTCCATCTTTTAAATTTTCAGTTCCAGCTGTTCACAGACTTGTACAGAGTGCCAGTTTTGCATCGAATTCTCACACACCTAACAGACTTCCTTCCAGTGCCACAGTCTCACATTCCCACAGAAACTCTCACATACCGCCTGTTTCTTTGTGCCTCCAGTGCTTGGAGTAAGTTATCTGTGATTTTTTTCAACAATCCTTTTATGAACAAATTTCAACAGAGATATGTCAAAAGTCCAAGTGACATTTACTGTACCTATCCCAGTTCCCAGAAGGGATATTGTGGGCCTATTCATAAAAGTGGATGATAACTTCATATTTTAGGTATGCTTTCAGTTCATCACACACAATACAGCAGTTTGTATTTTTTCTTTGACCAGTGCCCAAGTAATGATGCTTATGCAGTTGGTGTTATTATTGTTATATTTATTACTGTTATTGTTATCATGTTATCAACAGTATTTTATGTTTATTTATATGAGGATCCTTACTTATTCAGTAAGGTAAATTTATTAATTTTATTTGATTATGGTGCAAAATATGAGGACTTTGTATCCAAGAAGATAGACCATATAGGTGTGGTGCATTTATTAAGTGACTTCATATTTTTTTGTTCTTCGTTGTTTTCAGGCCTGGCAATACTTCCAACAAGCTGGTAAGCTTGAAATGCATGCTTTTAAAATTTTAATTATGGATACAAGTTATTATTCTAAGAAAGGGTGTCTCTCTCTCTCTCAGTTCCCAGTCAGTCTTTAACTGAACGAGGCGATTTTACAGATAAGGGCATGTAACCTGGGCTTCAATTCTGATGATGTTATTCTTTGTGTTTTGGTAGGCAGGAGTGCACTGGCTCCCTCATCATCATTTGTCATAGGAAAATGGAAAAGAAAGCATTATTAGTAAATTTAAGTGTCAGTTGAAACGACACCCTTGCACTTGGGACATTCGTTCTCAGTTCCTTGATTCAGCAAATGGTCTCTAATCTCTGTTAATTGTTCCTACTGTTGTTATCTGATAATGGATTCTTCTTGAACATCTTGCAAGCTTGCAAGATTTTTGTTCTCTATGGCAACACACTTCTTTCTGACATTTGCTCTTAGAAGTGACATTCTGTCCATTGTGTCTCTTGTTTCTCTCTTTATTTACTTACCAGTTCTTCCAACATGTCTACTTGGTCATATTAAAATTTGATGGTCTTGGTTATAGTAGCATTCCTGGCCAGTCTATCCATAGTGTCATTGCCTTTAATTCCAGACTGTTCTGGAATGACATTTGATACTGATATACTCTGAAGCTTAAATCCAGCCTGATCGTTGGATCTAATACAATCCAATTAATCAGCTCTCAAGCAACAAGTCTGTACCCCTTTTATCGGCTGTAGATATTCAGGAAGTTTCTGACCATCACAAGATGGGCGGTTCCAGCTCTGTCTTCTGCCCATTTTATTGCCTTATGACATCCTCTTCTTCCATTTCCCATGTTGGCCGCTGCTACACTTTAGGCTTGAGCATGATCATCTAAATCTATATTTCCTCATTTGTAATTGAGCATAATCTGCAGTGTCACTAGGACTGAAGTAATCCAAGTGCTACTTTAGGGCTTCCAATGTGTTTCACAATAGTGCAGGTGTTATGTGAAGAGTTTTGACTATATTCATGGTAAAATGAGTGAGGAGGAATGGTTATCCCCAGTATAGAACAAGGCAAAAATGAGAGAAGATATGGGAGTTTGTACAACAACAAATTTCAGATATCCTGATCTATATATATGTTTTTATTTATTTCTTGATTATTGGTTATAATAATGTTAATAACAGTGCTTTTTAATAAAAAGTCTCATATCCTGGCTAATGCCCACTCACACAACTTCACACTATTATTACCCCAGATGACCAGATCACTCGTGGACATTCTCAACTCTCTGGCAAGTAATTTGTGCACTGCCATTTGGAGGTACTGATCACTAGCAATCTGACAATATCTTTCACTGCCTGTAGCCAGATACCCAGTTTAGAGATGCGTGGGCTGAGTAAAATGTGGATGAAATGCTTTCCTAATGCACATACAACACGATTGTGGTTGGCAATGGAACCCACGACCTTTACATCTTGAGTCCAGCATCACAACCATTCAACCATGCTTCTCCTTATTGGTTTTACTCAATTAAAATGAAGACAGTGGTTTAAATACTACTGAGTTTATTTGAATGCAGTCTGGAGTTATAGAAATTATTTGATTTCTTTGTGATTTTCTTTTTATTTCTTCAGAATAAGCAGTTTGTTCGTGTCACTGGGGGTGCAACAATTCATAGTCTCACTACGTTCTTACGGAAAAAGTTGCACATAGAGGAGTCACATAAGGTAACTTTATTTATGGGTTCATGGACATTTTGAATCTCTGTTGCGCCAAGACACATGTTTGCATAGATGAAAAGTTTTTTATTTTTGTGTATTTTCCATTAACGTGATATTTTAGTTCCTCCGCCAATAGAAATTTTAACTGATCTAAAATTGCAGACATTGACAGATGTTATTTTGTCTTCATCCAATAGGATAAAGTAACCAAGTTAATTTGGAGAACTTATTTTTTCTTTAAAAGTATGGATACATATTTTTAGCTTTAAGTACTTTTTGTCTTTGAAATTCTTTGCCCGGGGAGGCATGTAATTTGCTTAAGTGCTCAGCGGTTTCTTATTGCTAGTTATTACAAAATTTAAGAGTAGAAAGTAACCTAAAAGAGCCATGGTACATGATAATGTGATTGTGAGTTTCAGGAATTATACCTGGCTTCACTCATATGGGTCATCAAGTATCTTATCATTTTTTCCCAGCTTCTATGATACCAAAAAGAAAAAGAATTCACTTTTGGTTCAGTCAGACGCCTTAACTTTAACACTCTCAAGAAAGGACTTAGACAAATGTTGAATTTCCAATACCGCTCCTCCACTACCATTTTTGAGGATTGTCAAATTTTGTCAGTGCCATATAAACTGAACCACTATTGAAACTTCAATTGCAAAACTTATTCGTCTGTGTAGCTCTTAGGTCGAGTTTGTTGATTGGTTGCAATTTGTGATTTCGTGCCTTGATGAGTGATTTCCCACCCCAGCAATCTGAGTCTTTAAGATTACTTGCAGATTTATATACAGTGATGTGCTAAATAGTTGTCTTGCAAATCGCAAATGCTTGCCACTGTTATAAGCATTAATAAATCTGCATGAATTTAAAGGAAATTTTGCTTCGTCCTACAGACCATATTAAAGCGATACCCTATTATTCCAATAAAACAGTCTTTCAAGCATCTGTCATAAAGATATAACGCCTCTGCCAGCCCCAGACAAACCACAGGATTATATTATCCAAAGTACAAACTGTTACACCCACTGCACGCATGGCAGCCCTAAGCTTATCGTCACGCTCATAAGATAATTGCCTAAATCATTTTCTTTGGCTGAAGAAGCTGTTACCATTGGTGCAGGGATCTCAGTCAGTGATATCTTTGAGTTATGGGTGATATTTACTAACTGCATTTTAAACTGCTTGACTGCTGAATAACACCTAAGCATTTATAGAATCAAACATTCAGTAATCAAAACAGTTTTTTTCTTCTTTGCTCAGAATGGCAAAAAATGACTTAGGGTTACAGACCTGTAATAGGATTGGACCCTTTTTTCTTCTATGGGCTATATTAACATTTTGAGCTGCCCTCTGAACCCAAAGTTTTAGCTTTCACCCAGACCCATACCAGATTGAAGCTCATTATGTGGCCCAAATTTTAAGACTTACCCAACCCTAGCAAGCCCATTGAAATTTTGAGCTTGGTTGCTATTTGTAAACAGACCCTACATTTTTCACTGGTCAACGCCAAACCCCTTCTCTTCCGCCTGAGCACACCCTTGATCTGGCAGTTCTAGCCCAGGGCTAAATAGTGCCCGATAAAATAACGTAAAATGGACACAGTTTCCCATGATATCAAAGTTTCCTCCCTGGAGCCCTTATTACTGGAAGCAGGGCATGCCAAAAGAGGGTTAAAGGGAGATGAAATATACCCCCTAAGTTGGAAGACCCAAAAGTGAAAGTACAAATACAGGCCTGTAGGACCCAAAAGTGAAAGTACAATNATAAAGTAAAATGGACACAGATTCCCATGATATCAAAATTTCCCCCCTGGAGCCCTTATTACTGGAAGCAGGGCATGCCAAAAGAGGGTTAAGGGGAGATGAAATATACCCCCTAAGTTGGAAGACCCAAAAGTGAAAGTACAATTACAGGCCTGTAGGACCCAAAAGTGAAAGTACAATTACAGGCCTGTAACCTTAAGAGAACTGCCTGCAACTCACATGCGGTCTGATACTAAAATCTTCACAAGGAACCATTTTCAAACACAAATACAAATTTTAAGACTTTGGGGTGGAATATTAAGCTAACAATGCCCATAGTTTTGAAAGGCTATGAAAATATGCAACACAAGAGCACATTTGAGGACTGAGGGGGAAATGCTGAGCATCAGGTTTACAAGTTTAATCTCAATCTCAGGAATGCTAAGCTTTCTGTATGGATTGTAAAAATGCATTTAGAGTCCAAAGAAATCCCCAAACCCTTTGCCGGTACTAATTGAGCTGTCACAAGAACCATAAAATAAGATGGTGGCTTGGATTGCCCTACCCTAGACCACTCTTTCTTAGCTTTAGCTCTCTGGTCATGCACAGAAGATAGGAGTGGCTATCTAATTGACCCCAAACCTTTTAACTGGTCTCAGGGATGAACCTTAGAAACTCTTGTGAAAAATGTGTGCAGTGAACATGTGATTGCAAATCTTGGGTTGGCAACAAGAAGTCATGGGTACCTGTCTATTTTGGTTCTCTCTCACCTGATGTTTGACAGTTTAGAACTGCCTGTGTAATTCTTTATTATTTTTGCCTAAGTTTTCCTATGGACAGGCTTATTCCTATACTACCTACAGTGAACATGGTCAAGGGAACGCGTAAGAGTTTACGGTCTTGATTCTCACCTGGCCAACTATGCATTTTCCCTTCGAACAAGGGGCGGTCAACAGGCTAAATGAATGATTTGGTCCTCCAGCCACCAGAAACAAGCAGTGGCTATCCAGGCTTTAACATCATGGGCAGGCACACAAACCCCATCGTGAGAAATTGCAAGGCTTACAAGGCCATCCTGTGGTCATCAGCCCTGGATCAAAAACAGCAGAAGCCTGAAAAAGAGAATGATTAATCCTTTTATTTTCATTAACCATTACCATACCTACCTTATCTTTACCTTACCTTACCTTATCTTACCTTACCTTACCTTACCT
>JAWQUT010000017.1:874537-890418 GCA_033807755.1 Ellobium chinense | reverse complement strand
GCAAATGCCAAGGAAAAAGAACAATGTTTTTGAACTAAGTACCAAAATTTCATTTCAGGTATGGGCCCAATAGGTAGATCCCGATCTCGAAGTCCTGTGAAAGCTGAGAGCAGAGCTGAAGGTGATGAATCAAGAAAGAAAGACTCTCGCAGGGACAGATCTCGGTCCAAGGAGCGATCAAAACACAAATCAAGGCATAGATCAAGGAGCAGAGAAAGGTAATTGTGATCTTACAGACATATAAAATTAAACTATCAGTGTGTCCAGGAATGAGAGAGGAAAGAGATAAAAAAAAATTGTTTAGAGGCAGTGCATAAGAATTTAGTTTGCTGTTGCCTTTGCCTCTATTTTTACATTTTTACTGAACCAAAAGGAACAGTAACCAACAGGACACATTACCATGTGTCATATTTAAAGTCTGCCACAAAATTTTATATTTTTATTAAATGAACTGTGGTATTTACTGTTAAGAATCTGTTAAGAATATTCAAACCGAAGAGTAGCTTTGATTTGTCAGATAATCTCATTATAAAACTTCTTGATGTCCTGGATTATTTCAGAAAACGCAGCCGCAGCAAAGAGAGAAAAAGAAACCGCAGTCACAGCAGAGATAGAGATAAACACAAGAAAAGAAGGTCCCGGTCTCCAAGGTCAAGAGATAGCAAATTGTAAATGTGGTTTGGAATTATCAAAAGTAGATTATATCTTGCAAGGAAGCTCACTCATGTTTACAATTAATTTAATGTCCAGAAAATAGATAGGGCGAGCCAGCCAACTGTTTTTACAAGTGGAATTTTGTCTTCATCTTCCAAGGCAAAAGTCTTTATGTTCAATAGAAGATAAACAATATCTATATAAAAAATCTCTTGTTTTTGGGTTTACTTGAGGTGGCATGTCTCACTTATGTTTGTAGAGGAACAATGTTTCCAGCACTTCAGAACAGCCCTTTGTGACTATAGGTCTAATTTCTAGCCTTCTCTCCATATACTGCTTGCTTTTATGTTGCCTTTCTTTTGTTTTGAAGTGATACGAAGGATGAAGAGGATGAGGACAAAAACAGACAAGAGAAAAAGGTGCCCTTATCTCTAGAGGAGTTGTTGGCAAAGAAAAAGGCTGAGGAAGAGGCTATGAGCAAGGTAATTTTTCAATTTTAGACGTAGAATTTTTCTATTTTCAGGTAGCATGAAAAATTTGGGTAGGAAATCATGTTTATGAGAAGGAAAAGCTCTTATCTTGGACATGGGCAACTTTTCTTGTTTTTGGGGACATACATAGCAGCCTACATCAGGAATTATAGGCCAATACTTCAAAATACTTAATAAAAAACTACAATTTTGGCTCATATACAGTGGAGTCCGCTTAAGTCGAAATTGATAGAACTGTTATAGGGGGTTCGGATTACCAGAATTCGAATTACAATTTTTAACAGGAAAGTACTTGTATGGACATGATATTTTGATTCATGGCTACACCATCGATCTCCATTGCAGGGGGAAATTTTAATAAGGTCACCCCTGCGTGGCTTGCTGTTCTCTTTTTTCTAGTTTTGCGAGCCCTGGAAAAGGCGGTTTGGATTGAGTTTGTTTGAATAATGGTGGCCACAAGCAGGGCTGTTAGGAATTAAAAAAAAATAAATGTCGCCTCATTATCTTTCCTTTTCTTGAGTAACACTCCCTCAGTCCTGTGCCGCTGAGCTGAGCATGAGCAGTATTCACCTTGTATCGCTGATAAGTCTGGGTGAGTTCAGATAAGAAGAAAAGCGCAAACATTTCGAGAAAAGACTCGTGTGGGTGGTTTACTGTCCTCTTTCTTTCTCAAATTTGATTATTTTTCTACAAATCATTTATTTTAATAGTTTGATGCATGCTTTCAGTGTTTTTTGTCATTATAGTCATGTTTCAAAGCTCGATGTGGCCTATTCAGTAGAGTTCTACTGTTACCATTAATATTCTGCTGCAGTTTATCCTTAGTCACGATAAGTTTTTCCTTGCTTTTATTTTGCTATATAGTGACATCTGTGTTGCTTGTGCGGTCTGCAAGCAATACATGAATGATAGATGGTCTTCTAGGTTTTCTTTTGTCTCAGATACATGTTTTCTGTAGCGCACGATCATAGGCGTAGGCCTAGAAAACCATTTGTTTTTTAACAGTAACACATGTGGACAACCAGTAGTACTAATTTGTGTGGGTACATCATGTAGTACTGTGTCACCAAGTATGTGATTATCGATCAATCTTTTACCCCTCTGCTTCCGCCTGACATCCCCCTTAGTCGGTCATGGAGTAATGCTGTACAATACACACCCTTACCAAAAGACCTACTTTGGTCGTCTTAGGCACTAACTTGTTTGCTTTATGCCCATTTAATTTTAAATTATCTTGATACGGAAGAACAGCGAAGGCAAATTTGCAAGTGTGACGGCCTCAGCCCATTCAAATTAAAGAAAACCCACAATGTCGAGTTCAAATAACGAGGATACTTTTACTATACACACAGAAGAAAAAAAAATCGGTAACTTCATTTCCTGTCAGTTTATGAGAACTTTGATTAATCTGAGTTTGAATTAGGTGGACTCGACAGTAAATGTTTGTGATTTGTCTTTTTCATAGGTATGAAGAGAAGGGGGTAAAACTGCACACACAGAAAAAGAAAAAAAAATATAAATAGTAAAACGCATTGTGCACTATGTTAACAGTAGGTTTGCTGTCCTGGCACTGAAGTGCCAAGACACATAATTACTAGAAATAAAGAGATGTCCTCATTAATGTTTACACATGTGTACAAAGACAACCTGCATGGTATATGTAGTGTAGAATATCCTCTCAGGTCAGATGCAACTAAGAATCAATTGTAGATCTATGTGGTGAAGAAAGCTCAGTGGTTAGATAAAGCCTGAAGTACTTCTGAGGCTTCTTTTGTAACTGTCCTTTAGAGTACAGACAAAGTTTCTGACCAACAGGTTAAGCTAATTGTTCACTTAAGAATTCCAGGTGAACATTTCTCAGGTTGTTTCTCTTTTGTAATTTGCAGCCAAAGTTTCTCACTAAAGAGGAGCGTGTTGCTGAGGCACTACGTAAGCGTCAGGAGGCAGCTGATGAAACTCGAAGGAAGATGGAGGAAGAGAGAAAGAAGCAAGTGGAGTTTATGAAAGCTGCAAAAGATGTAGCAGGTTTGTCTCTTAGATTCACTGGTTTATTTTTATGATGCTGTTTACAATTAATTAAAGTTATTTGACTCATACTAAATGAATAGTGCAATGTTCATCAGATTTTTTGTTGAAATAATGCATTTTATGCTTACTTGTTGAAAGTTGACTGTTTAGTTTGTTTTAGTTAGGGAAGGGACAGCTACTATCCAAGTTGTTACTCCTAATTAATTTACTCTATAACTTGTGTTGGGAATTAATGTCTAATGGGATAACTGAAATTTTGTTGAAAAAATAGAACTTCTGTTCACATCTGTTTCTTTCCATGAGTGCTATGAAATTGTGCTGGCATACTCTGCTCACAAAAAAGTGCAAAAGAAAGGAAGAATAACCAGGAATACTGTGTATTCCATTTTGTGCACATGGCTCATAATATGTGATATCAGTGGCAGGTGGTACTTACAACCGACTATTTCTTACCTTGCTCTTGACCCCTGTCATTGAGCTTGAAGGCCAGTGTGTGACAGGTTGAAATTTCTGAGTTGCAAGGATCATCTGTTGGTACATTATGTGTTTAGCATTATGATGTGCTTTTGCTTCCACCTTCCAACAGATTTTTGTCCTTAATTGCTCTTTCCAATTCTCACCTCATTAATTTTAAGTGATCATTAACTGGTCACAGTGCACAACAACTGCATCACAACTGTTGTTATTTCTCCTTCTATTTGTGTTTTCAGATGATCGTGACAGAGACAGAGATCGAGACAGAGAAAGGGACAGGGAAAGAGAGAGAGAGCGCCGTGAAAGACAGAATGCAAGAAGAGAAAAAGACAGAGAGGACGGTGAAGACAGAAGTAAAGTGAGCGATGTGAAGGACAAAGACAAAGAAACAGAGGCTATACGGGTACATATATTATAAACATATGTTATGTATATATATATGTCATAATGTATATGAAAAGTAAACAAAGTAATTTCAAATGTTAATAATCTACACTAAAAATGAACACTTAAGAAATTTTAGAGTTAAGCCTCTAGAAGCACAAAGTCCTGTTAACCACCATGGCCAAAAACAAAAAATTGTGTTCAAATCATGTGGTTTTTTGTTAAAAATGGAAAATAGACATAACATCATTTCTTCTCCTGTTAATTATGAGGACACATTATTAACAGTAGCCTTAACTTTGATAGACAATAAACAATATTGAAAAAGCTGTTTTCACTGTTTTTAATGAAGGGGAAATCTTATAAATTCATGCCTTGTATGCATTGTTGAAATTGTTGAAACATTATCTATACGTTAGACTTCATATTTCTTTGTGTTTTACTGATGTAGAGATCTCATAATATTCTCTTAAACATTCATATTTGGAATAATAATTTTCTGATCTTCTGTTGCCAGGAACGTTACTTGGGGATAATAAAGAAACGAAAGCGCATAAGACGACTGAATGATCGCAAGTTTGTGTTTGACTGGGATGCTGGAGATGACACATCACAGGATTATAACCAGCTGTATAAAGACAAGCATCAAGTTCAGTTCTTTGGGAGAGGAAATATAGCTGGAATAGATATTAAAGTATGTTTACCAACACTGTCTGCATACACAAACTAGCTAGTCTGAACAGGAGATTTGACAATCAGCCTCAGTTCCTGTCTGTCTGCTCAGGTTTTATATGCAGTAAAAGTGCCTTTTAGAGTAAGATAATATTTTAAGCCCTGAACTTTTTCAAGTGGATGCACAGATGTATTCTGTCATAACTAATCATCACTTAGATTAAGTACTGTATGTCTCTGCTTTTCAAGTAAAGTTGTATCTGGCCTGCCCTCCCTCTCCCATGACTAGTGCAGTGTTCTGTCCAACAAAGAAAGTGCTTCACTTATGCTCTTGTTCTTTCTCTTCCCTCAGGCTCAGAAGAAAGACCAGTCTAAATTCTATGGAGATTTGATGGAGAAAAGAAGAACAGAAGCGGAGAAAGATCAGGAAAAGTTAGTATTGAGTCTGTTTCTCAGCATGTTTGTCTCTTTCAGTGTCACAACCCTAAACTGATGTATGGTAGCATTTGGGTTATACAAACTAGCCATGAACGTGTTTTGTGTATTTATTTATTCCTGTCAGGTAGCAAGAGTGTGGGCACTAAACAAACAAATCCATTTGAAATTCCACAGAAAAAGACTCAAGAATGTAGCAACCAGAGAAGCAAAACAGCGATGGGATGATCGTCATTGGTCAGAGAAACCTCTGGAAGACATGGTGGAGAGAGACTGGCGTATTTTCAAGGAGGATTTCAATATCAGCTGTAAAGGTGGAAAGATTCCAAATCCCGTTCGATACTGGAGAGAGGCTGACTTGCCTAGAGAATTACTTGACATCATTGATGAGATCGGTTATAAGGTGAGCATATTTTATCTGCAAGTGCACAATCATAGTCCATTGCTATTCATGCATTTTAATATTCTCTCCAGTCTGTTCTAAAGGTAAAGTGTATACCAGAAAACTGGCTAGACTCTGATAAGGAGAGTTTTATTGTTTCAGGACAAATCCAGTGATTCACCATCTAGCATGGGATACCCTGAATTTAAGTTTTGAATTGTGTTTGTTATTTTCATTATAATAAATAAACAGTGGAATATGCCTGTGAAGAGATTGATGGGACACGGATGATAACATCCATACGACTAATCTAAACCAGCCAAGTTTCTGAATCTTTTTTCAGCACAAGCTAGAGCTCCTTCTGAAATCTAAACCAGCTGTTACTTTAATACTTGGAAAATGTTTCGGAATAGGACTAATTTCATAAATAATGTTTCTGTAATAAACATGTTTGCATGTTATGGGTACTGTATATTACCACATCCAATATTATCCCTTTTTCTTGATTTAAGATTGCAGTAATTGAGGTTGCATTCACTTGGATTGTGAAATAAAGCACAGGAGATGAAAAAAAACTATACTCTCTCCACAGGAACCAACCCCCATTCAGAGGCAAGCCATACCTATTGGTCTACAAAATCGAGATATTATTGGTGTGGCTGAAACAGGCAGCGGTAAAACAGCAGCTTTCCTCATACCTCTTCTCAAGTGGATCATGGGACTTCCTAAAATTGAGAGGTATTCTTGATATATGCAGAAATATGTTTTTGATGTTGAATTGCAGCACCTTGCATATAAACATCTCATTTCCAGCTACTGATTTAATTTGGAGACTTAATTACTGCAAGAGATGAGGAGAAAATTTGAAGAGAAATGGAATTGCTGGTGTGACATCATGATTGAAAGAAGTTTATATAGATATGATCATAACTGTCAACATCACAAGTGATGCAAGATTATCTGATTTGATCAGCTGTATGTCACAATTTGCATTTTGTTGAAATTTGTTTATGACAGGAAATCTTAATAAAGGACCATTTCCACAATATACAAATATCTAAGAATTTCATAACATGATCACACTAAAGTTTATTCTTATCCATTTTTGCCCAGAATGGAGGATGCTGACCAAGGTCCCTATGCCATTATCTTGGCACCTACTCGTGAGTTGGCACAGCAAATTGAAGAAGAGTCTGTAAAATTTGGCAAGAACCTGGGCATTCGAGTCGTGTCAATCATTGGTGGTATCTCCCGTGAAGAGCAAGGTTTCAAACTCAGACAGGGTTGTGAGGTATGTTTGTCTTTGCATTGAAAGTTTAACTTTGGGATGTCAAGTTTCTGGGCAAAGCCAGTTTTCCTGCTTTGTTGGTGTTTAGGAATCACAGGAAATTTAATATTGTGGAGCACTGCCAGCCAACAGGTGCCCCAAACAGCAACTGACATTCGCTGCCATACCAAACTTTCCAGCCATAAGCAACTCCATCACGTTGTATGATGTATAATAATCGCTTACCTCTTCATACAAACGACTTCTAAACATACCAGTGTTGCCCAGAAATAACATTAGCTTGTCATATCTAGACCACTCAGAAACTTGCACTAGGGCCTAATCTTTGTTTCCTCTTCAAGTGGCAGCAGTTCAGTTGATGTGTTTGGTATCATAATTTTTACCCACCATACCTGTTGATTGAGCAAAACATGAATAACTTTATGAATAAAGTCTGGACTTTCATTGCAATTATATCCACTCTTCTGATATTGATGGAGAATGAGTTCAATGCCAGGAATAATAAGCAGCCTACTTTTGCATTAAAGCAGTGGAAAATGTGAAAAACATTGGACCTGACAGGAGGAACCAGGCTCAAGAGCACAATTTTCAGGGTATTTTCAAAATAGAATAGATGAAATTATGTTTTGTTTGTAGTAAACAATGTGCAAAAACATGATCAACAATGGAACCATGAAGCTTGCCACACATTGTGTGACTTATGGACTGTGAGAAGGCCAGATATCAATATTTGTCCTGAATAATAGATTGCTTAAGGTAAAGTTGCTATCCCTTACTATTTTTCATTAAGAGTGATTGAATGTAGGTCTTTTACAGTATACGATTGCTGCTTCAAACAGTTCCCTTGTTCTGATTCTAGAATTTGTTATATGTAGATGCTACATGTGAATCGGGAACTGCCCAGAGAAATTATGGTCTTAAATAGGTGCAAGAGAGTGGCCTCAGCATGAATAGCCTTTGTTTTGCCCTAGCCACAGCAGTGAATTATAAATCTGATTTAGTCCTTATACCTGTCAAATTTCAGATAGTCATTGCCACCCCGGGTCGTCTTATTGATGTGCTTGAGAATCGGTACCTGGTCTTGAACCAGTGTACATACGTCGTCATGGATGAAGCAGACAGGATGATTGACATGGGTTTTGAACCTGAAGTGCGCAAGATCCTGGACTACTTACCAGTGACCAATGAGAAGCCGGACACTGAAGCTGCTGAGGATGACACCATGATGTTACAAAATTTCAACACAAAGAAGAAATTCAGACAGGTTTGCTCTTTACTTGTATAGTCTTGGTGAAATATTCATTTGTTGTTCCACCCTGAATGTGTTTTTTTTTTCTGAAGTTCCATTGTCAAGAGTGTGTCAGCTCCACTGAAGATTGATCCAACAAGCATTTTCTATCTCTACAGTATGTTGTTGGTACTGCAAATGTAGTGATAAGTTAGAATCAGAGGCTTTTATGGACCAAATAAAGAAGTAATAATGAAACTATTTTTTTTCTGTCCTTGTTGCAGTTATTAGTCTAGTAGTAAAGTGAAGAAAATGTGTTTATCACCAGCAATGTGACTTTTGAATTGGTTTTGAAACCTAAATATACCTCTGTCTTCTCTTTTTTCACAGACTGTCATGTTTACAGCAACAATGCCCCCAACTATTGAACGTCTGGCTCGCACCTTCTTGCGACGACCAACTGTTGTCTACATTGGAAATGTTGGCAAACCTGTGGACAGGGTAGAACAAATTGTCTACATGGTCAGCGAGAATGAAAAGAGGTATGAAAACCTGCAAACACTTTCATTTCAAAATATTTCCATGCATTTACACATGTGATATATTAAAACAGAGCATACGCTATATATAGCTGCACTCTGGTAACAGAGCAGTAGTATGTTTATTCACTCTTTACTTTGATATATTGCTTGAGGCGTACATACTCATGATGAAGTGTTTATCTTGTTATTAAAGCATACAGTGAATTAATCAGGGACATTTAGAAGAAGTCTGCTGTCCTCTGAACTTTGAGAGGTTGCTATTTATGCCATGCAGATCCATTGCTAACTGTACTGTTCTCATATACTATTGTATTTTCAGGAAGAAGCTGGTTGATGTTTTGCAGAAGGGCATTGATCCTCCAATTATCATCTTTGTCAACCAAAAGAAAGGAGCTGATGTACTTGCCAAGTCTTTGGAGAAAATGGGGGTAAGCTCTGTGACAGCTGTGGGCATTTCTGTGTGTTAAAGAAAGGGCTGTCTGAAGGTCCATCATTCATCAGATTGTAAGATTCACAACTGATGAGAACATTTTTCCCATTATCACATTTTATGCAATGTTGCTAGCAGCTTCTTTTGAAACTGAAATCATCATAATGCCGACACAATAATGTGGAAAAGACATTTCTTGGTATTTGACATATTTGTAGATTTTGATTCTACTTCATAGTGAAAAGCCTGTCACTTAGTGATAGACATAGTTAAGTTTGGTTATTCTTCATGACATCTGCCTGATGGAATGCAAGGATGTAAAGTTTCAGGCCCTAGGAGAACTTCAGGTTTCTTACAGAGGCTTCATATAATTCAGTTTTGTAAAAACCAGTACAGAATGTTAACCTCTTAATAGTGCTTAATTAAGTACTGAAGAGTGCACAATTTAGGACACTTAAACTGGTTGTTGTTTCAAGATTTGTAAAAAAGTTAGGTAATTCTTGAATTCTTGCAAGCCTTACTCTGCATTTAAGTTTTGCATTATTCCTCTTTTGTAAATTACTTACATGTTTATAGATCTAGTTAACTTACTGATCACTGCCTTGTTCGGGGTGACAGATTTCATGTGCCCTATGGCACGTTTGAAAATTCAGGGTTTTTTTGCTCAAGAGGCTTACATCGATGAGAATGATTACTTTCATTTCATTGTGAAATAAACTTGTGGGTTAGGTTATAGTATTCTTGTGTTTACTCAATACAATGCTTACTTAAGGTTATAATACATGGCATTCTTGTTGTTCCTCAGTACAATGCTTGTACACTTCATGGAGGCAAAGGTCAAGAGCAGAGAGAGTTTGCCCTGGCAAGTCTTAAAGGGGGCTCCAAGGAAATTCTTGTTGCTACTGATGTTGCTGGTCGCGGTATTGATATCAAGGATGTGTCAGTGGTCATCAACTATGACATGGCAAGGAATATTGAAGGTAAATTTCCTTTGGTCATGATAACAGTTAAGAAGGATGAGAATGCATTCTGGTATGGGGCAATTCCAGCTGACTGCAATATCAGATATGCTAATTTGTTAGGAACAACCAAAACTTACTGCTAAAACATCAAAGCTTTTCAGAAATTAGCGTAACTGATGTGGCATTCCATTGGAATTGTCGACTATTATAAGTTTACTCTTATGAAATAGTTACAATGCCAGGGTCAAAATTTCTCAGTGTTGTGGGAGTAACTCAAGACACTGTAATGTTCCTGCAAAATATTTTGTGATAAGGATGGTTATGGAAATAATACTGATTAAAGTAGTGATGCTTTTTCAGGATAAGAGATGTAGGTTTCTATTATTGTTTGTTTCTTTAGTAATCTTGTATGCCCAGAGGAAACACTGCAAATTTATGTATATTAAGAGTTTGAAATTTAGACCTGAAAATGTCAGAAATGTTTTCAGCTGAGGCAATATAATCTTATGAAAATAATTACAGAAGATAAAAAATGTGTGGGCTTACCACAAAAATAATGACAGTAATCAATTAGAAGTTCAGTATCATTTTACAAAACAAAGAAAGTAATTTTAATGTGTACTTACACACATTCTCTGCTTAGCACTTAATCAAGACAAATTTCCAACTAGATAAATAAAGTTTATCATATTTTACCTCATACAAACACTAGTTAAAATACTCTTTCAAGTTGAACATTTCAGATTCGTGTCAAAGACCACGACAATCATAGTCTGTAAGAATATCTCAACTCACTATCCATGTCATGAAATTTCAACACAGTTCAAACACAACTGATATGAAAATGGTGCTTTCTCACATGTTCTGACCTGCTTATCTACCCTTGGATTTGCAAGTTAAAAGTCAGCTGGTGGGAAACACTTGAGAAATGAAGGCTACTACAGACATGTTACATACATTCAAAACCAGTGCTAAAATACACATGTGTGCCTTTTGCAGAACCTCAAACCCATGAATTCAAATGTTTTGTTTCCTCCTGCAATTTATCCTCCCACTCCTTGTTACAGTCTCTTTATTGGTAATGTTAGTTAATACTGTGTCATTAAATATTTCAGACTACACTCATCGTATTGGTAGAACGGGTCGTGCTGGGAAGGAAGGTGTTGCCATTACGTTCATCACCAAGGAGGACAGCGCCACATTCTATGATCTCAAGCAGGTTCTCTTGCAGAGTTCCGTGTCTTCTTGTCCACCAGAGCTGGCTAATCATCCCGATGCACAGCACAAGCCAGGCACAGTGGTGCAGAAGAAACGGAAAGATGAAAAAGTTTATATAACTTAGCCAACTTGCTTGTGAATAAAAGATGAAAATGAAGTATGACATGGAAATTGAAATTTTATGTTAAAATAATCACTTGCTATGTTGTTTATTTGTGATGTTACAGTCCACAAATAATGCCTGAATTAAAACTTGTTGTAAGATATACAGTGGGATTCTAACACTAAGGCTGAATGTGCACTTGTTTTGTTCACACTGAGTAACTTGTATTTCCCAGTGTTAGTCCTGAAGTCAGAGAAGTTGTCATTCCTGTTTTGGTTCAGATGTTACTGGTCATTTTGTTATCTTTAGTCATTTACACCACTATAAAGGATAGGATTGACATTAATTGTTACAGACTTAGTCAAGGCAAAGAAAAGAGAACCACTTTCAGGCCAAGTTCAGAACTCTAGAATACAAGTTATTACCCTGCAAAGATGAATAAATCAAAGACTTCAGTTTCCCATTTGATAGGTGTTTGTTGTGGGCTTCAGAAAATCTTGCAAGGATAAATGATTGCATAAGTGTGCAAACCCTTTCGCTATCAGGGGTAATTTTCGGTCCAGGTATTTACATGGTTAAAGTTTTCATATTACCTACCTGCCTTTGCTCAAGGCTACAATTACTTCAGCTGTTGCAAGTAAATCTAGTATTGATGACTTCTTTAAATGTCACCTTGGGTTTCAGCTAAAGCCAGCCTACTAGGTAACAGTGTCAGGACTTGAAAATAAAACAGAAGCCACAAATTTATGATAAAGGATACAGGACAGTCCTCAGAGCAAGAAAGGTTCACTGTGATGACCACATACATTATCAATAAATTGCTGCTAACAGCATCCCCCAGAGATAGTACCATGATAGTCTAAGTAGTCAAAACAAGCATATATTGTATGTGAGGACATTTCATCTTTGACCTTGCAATATGTATTGAAGAGATTTTGTATGACCACAGTTGTTATGTATCAGTGATTTTCATTCACAATTTTACCACTATACATGATGTATTCCACTTAGTTCAGGGACAAGCCAGCAAGAAATTATATTTGATTTATCTTGAAGAGCAGCATGCCAGTCTCTGTCACTCTAATGTTTCACTTGTTTTGTGTCTTATTGGCATTACCTACATGATGTGATTAGTAAGACAGTAGATTAGAAACAGCAGTTTATAACCTCATAAGGTTTGTTTCTTTGGTGCTCATACTCCTCACCATACGCTGTGCAGAGAGTGTCTAATGTAAAAAGATACAATGCTAGAAGCCACTTAAAAACATGTTGCATACAACATTGGCAGTTGCATACTTCTTATTTTTTGATACTACTGTTAACATGTTGGCCTCCATATTGTATTATTCTCAAATATAATTTCCTTGTTGGGGAGCTGAGAGCTGCACAGAGAGTTTGATTTTGAATGGATATGTCACGTTTCACCACTTGCCCTGTCCCAAGGGGTACCAGTCTCCTCTTGACCTATTTCCACCCAGTAAGATTCTGTTACTATACAGCATCAGTTCTTGTGCTTATGAGGATGTAAATGAAAAATAAAATTAGTAATGGTTAGGAGATCCAAACTTCTGCTAGGCATTCCCAGGAATGCTCAGATCTTAACCAGTTAAACTGATACATCTCATAGATGTACTAACTGCCAGTGTATTTAGTACTCAAGTGTAGGGACTGCACTGTCATCTTCAAATTTTCTGCAATCTGTTATGTTGTGGAAATATACTTTTCATGTTATTTAGTATTTTTGTTCGAAATGAAAAGGTCAAAAATAAAATGTGAAGTTCAGAATGAAGTCTGTGTGTTGATTTTTTATAACATTGGAAAGAAAAGAGAGGGTGGACAGGTGCTGTGTTCTTAATGCCATACATTTTTTTAAAACTCTGGCGTTCTCTTCTGTCAAATATCGCAAATTCATTCAAGAACGGACTACATGAATTCTTTGGGACCATCTCATCTTATTCAGGTATGTCAATTTGTGAGGAGTACCTGAAGCATTACAATAGAAATAAATGCTGGTGTGAAAGGTTTCTTAGAGAGAACCAAGATTTGTATTTCTCTGTGTTTGAGGTATTCTAGCTTGATTGTATTGTGTTGTTAGGCAATCGGGTTGAGGTCGCTTGAAGAGACTTCATTCACTGCATGGATTTAAATGGATTTGAAGAAAAATTGTGGTCCAATACATATAAAGTCTCCATTTTAGGATTTCTGATGCCTACTCTAATCCATGCAGTGGAAAAAGTAATGAAAAGGAAAAGCACATCTATTTGCCATCGGTTACCTTGCCAACACAGCTTTAACAAGCCTTACCACTTGTGTAAGTACAGGACTGGTGTGGTGGTTGAAAAATATGATTGAAATTATGCCCTAAATGTAATCTTTTATGTTCTTAGCTCTTTATCTTTCAGTGCTGAGTCCCAGCAGTATTTCATTCCATTCTTTAAGGGAGGGCACTACCCTTATCCAGAGACTGTAATGCACATGACTTGGTGTGCAACTTATCTTCATGTATGCACTGGATTTCTATACAAAATTGCACACCAAAGTGCTGAATGGTGCATTCTAGTCCCTCAAGGGTGATGATCTTAGGACAAGTGTCATTAGCTATGGCACTAGTTGTGTGACACCAGAGTTTACCCACGTCTCTTAGACAACTTTATGCGTGATCTGATTAAGGCTTTTCCAGAGTTTCCTGTCTAGATAAATAGTAATTTCATTTAACATCAAAGGATGTTTACAGTTTCAGATAATTCTGCATCAAGACAATTTTTTTTTTCTAAAAGCCTTCATAGGATCACGTATAAAGGTGTCTAAGATATGTGGGTGAAATGTGATGTCGAACAACTGGTGTCATAGCTAATGACACTTGTTCTAAGATCATCACCCTTGAGGGTGTGCAATTTTGTATAGAAATCCAGTGCACTCATGGGAATAAGTTGCACACCAAGTCATGTGCATTACAGTCGCTGGGTAAGGGTAGTGCCTTCCCTTAAAAAAAAACAAAAACATCCGTGTGCACTGTTTTATGTCTCGTTACTTATTGATAGATCTACGGCTAGGTTCTTCTTCCTTGGAAGTTCTAAGCTCAAGAGTGAACGCACATGTACACTTTTTGTCTCTTCTTTTCAGTCCAAGTGTTATATGTCTGTGGAATGTGGAATACAGTAGAAGTCAAAACATTTTGCCTCTGTTTGGAACGGCTTTTACCATAAAATTAAAAACATTTATGCCACACTGCAGCTACTCTTGTGACTAAAGCGGAGTCACTTTTATAGGCCTAGTTAAGCTTAAAACTTGCAGATGGAATATGTTGCATGATCTTGCGTCAGAGAATCGTCAAAAATTACAGACGTATTGGCTCCCAAGAAGAAAGAAGAGGAAGGGAAGAGAGCGAGTCTTTCCTAGGATTTAAAAGAAAGTCGCTTCAGTATGAAAAAAAAAAATGTTGAATGGGAGGGATTAGACTAGGCTTGTGGGGTGACAGGAAAACAGAAGAGGGTGNACAGCAGCAGGCTCCGTATGGAACTCTCTGGAGATGTAAGGTAAAAAGAATGTAGGGCCTATCATTTCGGACTCTACAAAAGTGAATTCCACTTCCTCCATTGTTGCTATTCGGTATTCGGAAGCGTCAAAATGGCGGCCGAACCACTATGGGAAGATCGAGATGTTAGGTTTGATGTTAGCGCAAGGTAATGCACGAGTTATATCTGTCACTTCCACACTCCTGTGTAGACTATCGTATTGCCACCCTATCCGACTACACCACTGTAAGAGACGGAATGCAGTTTTCACTGCGCCAGCAGGATCTGAAATTTGATTCCTAAAACTTGTTTATTGCGCAAATTAGGCCTACAAAAAAAAAACAAAAAACATGTCAGTGGAATCCCTGTCCACTCACTTTGACATGGCCCAATTTGATATATGGTTAGTCTATGAATAGTGGGGGTACCTGTACTGAGCGCATAGACTAGATTTGACACGCGGACCAATTTACCCAACTCTACATGCCAGTTCCCCAATGACAGACAGTTTGGCCTTTCTGCATAAATTTAGCTACAGTGGAAAGCTCAATTTATCCCCTTCAATTCAGCAACATTATATCTCTGTGTATAAAACACCGTAATAATCCCTGTTAAAGACCTAGGAATAGGTGCTCCTCTGCCTTGCTGTGGCTTTCCATGAGCATCCGTATTGTGTTATGAATAGTGGTACAGTATTGTTTGAATGGCATTTTACAGTGATTGGTTCTTAGAATCATTTATGACAGAGAGAGATAAATGGACAGAGATCACGTGGCAGTTTGCCTGAAGTTTCTAGAACTTAAGAAAAGTCACGGCATATAAAATGAACGAGGATGAGAGTTAAAAAAATGAGACTAATATTGTCTAATGGAAAGTGAATAGACTTGTGTAGGAGTAGTGGATGTGCCATGAAATCCCTGTATCTCTAACATTACAATTCGTCAAGTTCAGTGCTGATCAAAGGAAAAGATAGATATCATATTACTGGTAAGGCCGATCTACAACACGTCTACTTCTAGACTAGACAAAAATTGGGGGAGAGGGTGTGAAAGGGTTGCGGGAATGAGTGAGATTG
>JAWQUT010000017.1:860940-874530 GCA_033807755.1 Ellobium chinense | reverse complement strand
GGGGGGGGTAAGAGAGGAAAAGTTTTGCATACTGAGTGGCATTATTGAATTGTCACTTGTCAGCCAGGCATAGATCTAGATCTGTTTATTTTATAGGATAAAATCTATGATAAGATATAAACTGCGACACTTCACTTGGTCAGTGTGATGATAAAGATTTAAAATTATAAATCGAAGGCATACGGAAAGCATTGTAATAATTGTGTACATTTATTCCTGAAATATAGAATAAAAAGTATTTAGATGTAGGCACTTGTTGCACCCGGACAGTCCTGGAATGCAAAATTATTCCTTGTTTCCCATCCAGACAGTGAACGATTGAAAGTATTTTCTATAAATCGCAGCTGATGTATATGTAAAGTTTTAGAATGAAGATAAAGTGTTGCTGCAGTAAAACACTCCTGTGGAGGACTTTCTTTCACTCGATTCCCATCCATCTTTGTTTCTCTCTCTCTCTCTTTCTCTCCCTCTCTGTCTCTCTCTCTCTCTCTCTCTCTCTCTCTGTCTCTGTCTCTCTCTCTCTCTTTCCTTCTTCCCTACTCTCATGCTATGACAACAAATCAAAGAAGGGGAATTGCTGGGTTGTCCCTCCTCCCCCAACACCTCCTCCCCACTATCTCAAGAAAATATACAGATCAAAGCAACACACACACAACGAATGATACACACAATTCTTGGCATCTTCCACTCTGAACCAAAGGTAAACAAAGTAAGCCAGGGGTAGCTGTGACCCTGTGACGTCACCATGAAAGAGCGAGAGGGGAAAACAAGGGGGATGCAACGACAGCTGGTCAAGGAATGGGCACGAGATTTGACTCTCAAAAAAGTTATTAGCATGCGTGTATGGTGGCATGTGGTGATTGCAATAAGTAATTGAATAAGTATAGAAGAGACTTGGTTGCACATATGTCATAGGTTTGTCATATCATTAGAGAAATAACAGTCATCTTTAAGCCATTTTTTGAAGCATAGTGACAACGTACCTGTAATTGAGTTATTAATGAAAAGAAAGACGGGGAAAAGGTAGCTCATGTTTCTGTCAGCAAACAGTATAGATGTCTGGGCAAAATGTCTTTGTTAAAATAATTATTGGTAACAAAGAAAGCTACAACTACAACCCATATGCTGAAACTTCTCCTAACATTTTCAGAATAATTCCTCTATTAGCTGCTTGGACCTAAGATGAAATATATAAATCATTCTAGTGTGCGTGTCCTTCCTTTAAGGAAAGATGACTTTTTTGTTTGTGGAAGTGGAAGAGTCAACTCAACTTCCTGACCAATGTCTATGGTCACATTTCATGTATCTCAGTCAAATAGGATAAAAATTCTGCAGTCGTCCTGAAGCTAATGGGCTCTTTTGTAGCCGCAAGCAAATTTCCTCAAACAAGGTGCATTTTTGTTTTTCTTTAGCCAAATGAAACTGAGACCTGGAGAAAAATTGATAGATCAGCTGGATGCAGTAGAAGACACAAAGGGCAACAATGGTGATAGAGGTGAGCTTAATTTTACCTTAGTTTAAGCACTCTGGTAACAGCTCTTGCCTTTCTACTGAATGCTCTTATTTCATAGTATAAGTTCAGTATCTGAAAATGGTTACTGAACAAAATGTAACCAATCTTCTGATGGGAATGGTCTGACTTGAGAGATTAGCAAATAGCCAAATGCTGTGTATTGATTGTAAAGTGGGATGCTCCCCAGAGCACAGTTTGATGTGAAAAGATTGAAAAATTCTGTTACATGACCATGTGTAACCTTTTCAGTAATGTATCATGATAGTAACTTTGTAAATGCCACTAATTAGAAGAGATCTATACCCAGGGAGTCTGTGGAATAATGTGCTCAAGTCAGGTTATTAATGTCTTTTCTAAGTAATACACAATTTAACTTTGAGTTTGAGTCATTAATATGCAGTGAAATTGCTGAGGGTTCACAGTTTACTTTTACAGTAATGTTGGGAAGACAGTTGACATTATTCAGTTTCTCATCTGTTTTAGGAATGATAGCAACCTATTGTCTCAGGGGTTTGTTTATGACAGTGAAGGAATTGTTTTTTCTTGGATATTCATCTTCTTCATTCAGTTTTTGTGGACATTTATTAGTATGGCATAATGAATATATTGTTGGATGATAATTTCTGAATGGTGGTACGTCTGTAGCATTACTTGAAAATGCCATCTTTGTTTGCTTGGTAAATTTCAGGACGTCTCATGGTTACAAACCTCAGGGTAATATGGCATTCCATTGACATGCCAAGAGCGAATTTATGTAAGTATGAAATTCTTGTTCAGATCAGTTGGAGTGCTTAAGATGGTGTGGTCTTCTTAACTTACTTTTTGAAAATTAAAGAACAGTCACTCTGATACACTTGAATATGTCCCTAGTGTCATATCTTTTGTATACTTTTTTTACATAAAGTACATACATCTTATACTGGTTGAGAGAAACGGTCTAAGCTTCATAAGATTTAAATTACCCTTTATCAGCAAGAATTGAGGCAAAGGGGATCACAGATTTCTCCAGTTACGTGCTGATACTAAAGAAACAGTTATTGTATTGCTTTTGGCATAAGAATTGCTTAACCCTTGTTCAGCTTATCCCAGCATCTTGAGCTTTTTTGGAGCTGTAATGACAGGTAGAATTTAACTGGCTTATACAACCAGAATATCCTGTATTTGTGTTTGTACCAAGGATTTTCAACTTTTTAGTCACGACATGTTGATATAGTTGTATGAATTGATATTGTCAGGAATTCTTTCATTTGCTGTTTTACAATTTCAGCCATTGGTTTCAACTGTGTTATTGGAATCTCAACTCGCACTGCTCAGTCTGTGAGTAAAGCTGTTTGGTTTTATTTATTTCTGTATAAAGGGTCATTAACAGCATGCTGTAAACACAGTCACACAGCACTGCAGCCTTTAGGAACTAATGACTGGATAAACATTTGCTGCTCAAAGTGTTACATGAAAACAGATTTTTTGTAGGATTGTTATTAATAAAATATCAAAAATCATAAATTTAGATGATGCAGACATTTTATGCATATCTGGCATAATGACACACACCATGGATACTTCTGGCCTGCTTAAGAATATTTCTTACACAAATTAGCTTTATGCTTTCAGTTATTTATCCAAAGGTAATTCATTATCATAGTGATTCCAACTTTCTCATTGGTCCGTGATGGAGTTGAAAGATATGGTTTGAGAGTAACAGTAGTACTTTTCTGAGGAATGTTGTATGAGGTAATTATAGTACTAGGAAGCACTGGATAGGAGCATATGAAATTATTCTGTTGCTTAAATCTTAAAGTTTGCAGTATATTTGTGCTATTATGATTGCTTTCAATCTGTTTCAGAAACTGCGTGGGACAGTGGAAGCACTGTACATTCTCTGCAAATGTAATTCTACTCGGTTTGAATTCATCTTCACAAATCTGGTAGGTTGCTTGAAGTCTTATCATAGTTTTGTGATTTTCTCGCTAGATATGTTATATTATAGCAGTGATTGTTGTTTGGAGACATTTCAGATGCTTATCTCATCTGTGAGATTCTAATGTATTTTCTAATTATGATTTATATGCCTTCATGTCGAAATAAGCTGTTCATGCTTTCCTATTTCTTGCCAGGTTCCTGGGTCACCTAGGTTATTCACATCCATCATATCTGTCCACAGGTAGGTATGCTGCTCTACATCTTAGAGATCTAGAATCTGTCTTTCTTTTCTTTGAGATGGATATGAAAGCTGCAGAACAATTAAACAGAATTCATATGGCATAAAATTAATCTTTTGTATCTTACTTAAATTACTGACCAAGTTATGATTTAACAGATAACACTCTCACTTAGCATAGAAATCTCAAATAGTTGTATCAAGAAAGCATAATTCATTGAGAGTTTAAGCTGCGTTCAGGTTATTGCTACAGAATAATTATATTACTGCAGCAGACATACATGTCTTCCTGTTGTTGAAGCAATCAGTGAAACTATGTTCTCAAACAATCTTATATTCTTGACTGAAGCAATCAGTGAAACTGTATTCCCAAACAAAGCTTTTTATTTTCAAACAGAGCTTATGAGACAAGCAAACTGTACAGAGATCTGAAGCTCAGAGGTGCTTTAATCAAAGACAAGCAAGTCAGATTATTACCTCAGGAGCAAGTCTATGACAAGGTCAATGGAGTCTGGAATTTATCCAGTGACCAGGTGTGTGTTAGTCTTGTCTTTGCGAATGGGAAAGGACAGACTAGACAACATAAGCACATCACATGAACTTTCTGTCATTAACATTCATTCCCACTTCAGCAAGTCATGTTGTTTGAAAAATGATCTAAGTCATTTTTTCACACTTCTGAGAGAATGTGAGGGAAAAACCTTTAAAGGAAAAGCAAAAAAGAGCCAGATTCTATACTTTTCATTCCAACTTTGGAGAAAAATATTGATATCACCATGAACATCTCTTAAACAACATGGTATCCTTAATCAAAATGTCTTAGATCTGACTACAGCCATTTTTGAAGCCCAGTGTTTATGGAGAAACATCAGGCAGAGAAATACTCTTGAAATGGTTCCCCAATGCGGATGCTTTGATATCCCTTCTGTCACATGAGTGGAAATTTAGTTAAATGTCTTGATATGTATTACAGGGAAATCTTGGCACATTTTATATCACCAATGTGAGGTTGATGTGGCATGCCAACATCAATGAGTCTTTCAATGTCAGCATCCCGTATCTACAGATGGTGAGTCCATGAGTATCATATGTAAGAACTATTTGATTTATGAAGTGTTAAATACAGTGTTTTAGCTGACAGTCTTTTCTGACTATCATTACCAAACTCATGGTAATAATATAGAATCCTCAGTGCATCAAGTTTTGAGATGTCACACCATCTTGAGTTTTATTTTTGTTGACAGCTGGGTTTTTACAACTATCCAGACATCCATCCTTTGGCATATCTGTCCATTATCCTATCCATCCAGCCACCTATCTGTCCATCAGTTCCTCAATCTCTCAATGTGTCAGTCCACTGGTCAACCATTAACAATCTATCAAAATGCCTTTCCAATGTTTTGTCAATCTATCTTTCTACTCCACCATCTATCCATGTTGTGACTTTGCTTTTGTACAGAAAAGTGTGAAGATCAGAGACTCAAAGTTTGGCATTGCACTGGTAGTAGAAACAACTGCAATGGTAAGTCATGTATACAGTAATTCCATTTTGCAAGAATGTGATAGATATCTTGCATAGTCTCCACTGTCATTTTCATACTGCTTAGTTCAGAATGATGCAGACAGATATACTTGTGCTGACATTCTTCACAAGTGATTTCAGTTGCTTTAATATAAATGGGGCTAATACGCATAGTTAGTATATATGTATATGAAATGTGGAATTTGTTGTTTATGTTTGAGAAATAAAGAATTTTATATTTGTTGGAGTATTGATGTTTTAGAAAATGTGGAATTTATTGTCTAATTATTGTAGGTCACTCAGAGTTAACGAATTAATACAGAGAAGTACTGTAAATCTTCCCTCTGTGTGTAATGTAAAATACTTGTAAGAATAAATAATTACCATTCTGTCAGTTTATCATTTTCATTTTATATTTCTTTTATCAAAGAGCGGTGGATATGTTCTGGGTTTCCGAATTGACCCAATGGAGAAACTACAAGCAACCACCAAAATGATACAGAACTTGCACAGAGTGTACAGTGCCTGCCCTATTTTTGGTGTTGAATTTGAAGTGGATGATAAGGTAAAGTGATGTAAACCTATGGTGAATTCATATCATCATTTAACTTCATCTGCAGGATGTTATTTTCTAGAACGCCATGGCTGGTTTGTTGAGAAAAGAGGAATTCTTGCTGCAGATCAAAGTGGAAGTGAAAATTATGAAGTCAAGTCAGTTGATACCATTTTGTAAAGGGAGGGACAATAAAAAAATAAAATGATATAAAAATTAACTTTTCATCAAGTTTTGTTAAGGCAACCTCACTTGTGGTGGGCAGGAAATGACTTCCGTCTCTCATAATTTTAGTCACACAACTAGTGAGATTTGAAATGATCTGATGATACATCTCTGACATCTGCATTTATTCTGAATTGAAGTCTCATTTTGTTCTAGAAATGTTTATCCAGTAATCTTTGTAGCCCTTACCCCTTTGTTTTGTTCACCTTACATCGCAGACCAGTTCATCGAGAGTCTAATATGACAAGGCAGTGCTGCAAGGCAAATTTGGATAAGTTGCAGTGATATGTGACCACAGCAACTGCCTGACAGCAGATCCTGACCACTGAAATATAGCTTGGTTCGGCAAAATATTAAGAAGTGTTGGGTCAAAGTTCAGCAGATGAATGTGTAGATTCAAACATATGTTCTAATGTCTCCTCTCTTTGGTCAGACAAAATTTGATTGTGTCTGGCAGGACATAGATGCTTAATGACAGCATCTTGACCCCTTTGACATGTCTGCTGTAGTCTCATTGAAGACCACCAGCAGAGTTCATGCTGTTGTGTAGATAAAAAGTCCAACATGCACATGAAAAGGACAGAGGTAAAGTAAAAGTAAAGGGATACTAAACCTTAATGCAAATTTTCAAAAGTCTAAGCTTTCTTCCTCAGGCACGAAGAGTAAATTAAAAATTCATGCTGATGTAGTAATTTGCTGACACAATGCATATTTTTGTACATGTTTAGCCTCAAACCATGGAAGAGATGACTCTGGCACCTATTCATGATGATGTTGAGGTGGAATACGATGGTCAGACAGATGCTTTTGCTGTAAGTGCATAGTCTTAACAGGGATGGCAGAATGCTGATAATTTTCAGAACATTGAGGAAAAAAGAATATAAAAAATGATAGAGCAGCTTCAGTATTGAACAGGCACCATTTTAATTGATCCTGGTGTCTGAAAATTTTGTTACTCTCACTGGTTGCTGCCATCCATTTCTTAACAAGAGATTGTTGTCATGGCCTAAGTGATAATATCCTCTGCACTAAACTCTTACATGGTACAACAGGTTATTTTGCATTTCTGCCAGGATTTGTTCTGTTCATTTGTAAATCTGTGAAGTATTTAGTGTTAAGAAGATTTATAACATGGAAAAATTAAAGTACAGTCAAATTTCTTTACATGGCCAACTCTGGGACATTGCGAAAGTTGGTATTATAACGAGGTTGGCGGTATAAAGGGGTTTCTACAAATTAATATAAATTTATTGTATTGTATGTTCATCCTTTTAAGTATTTATTTGATGCTGACAGAACTTCAGCCTCCAACCACCTAGTTGAGGAGTAAAATTCTGAGCCAATACTCAGTTAAGTACTGAACTCCATGGCTTTGTTTCTTATAATATCTGGAGTGACTGGGATAGTTTAGGCACATGCCGACATGAAGCAAAGAGAAAGAGCCTTTTCCATTGAACCGTGTTTTGGAAGTCTCATTTTTCTTATTCTGAAGACTTGATTCTGATAGTTCTGCCATCAGCCACTTATTGGCTATGAGCAAAACATCGCTAACAGTTCTTCTCTTAACCGGTTTCTTCCAAGTTGTTGCAAAATGATGTGCAATACCTTGCTGAGATTTTAAGGGCCAAGTCTTTGAAAAGATGCATATGTCCAATTTCCCTCACAGTAAGCGACAGACCCAAACGTTTACTTCCAGCCCCAAAAGGTGCGCCAAGAAAAGAATGTGCCTATTGTGTGCTATCCGAAAGTCATAGAAAAAAACCCTGCTTAAAATAGCAGCCAATTGCATGCTTGAGAATAGGACCCATAAGCTGCGCTCTGGGTCAAATGTCAGCACTGACAGTTGTGTAGAACTACATTTAGGTCAAACTGGATCTAGACACTGCAGTTCTCAGTGTTTTCGGGGAATTTTTTTTGTGACATGGTGGTGTTGGCGGTATAAAGGAGTGGTTTTTTTACCCTGATTACTGAAAGAATGGGAATGCCCAAGTGTTGGCGGATAGCAGGGGGCGAAAAGGCGGTATAACAAGGTTATTTTCCACTATTTTAAATACACTGGATCAGAGACAAAATAGAGGCGGTATGCGGGGTTGGCGATATAAAGGGAGTGGTATAATGAGATTTGACTGTACCTTAGTTTGTGAGAGCTCATTAGTAATCACAGTCCTGTCTGAGGGAGAAGAAGTTAACATTGCATAAATATTTGTGCTGCTAGCTTAGCTTCAGAAATTGTGAAATGTTCTAGTTTCAGATGATTTGCTCTTGGCCTGTCTGCTGGTGGGAAGAAATGAAGATATATGTCTAGTTGGTAGTTTTGTACTGTTATAGTGGGTGAAAAGTCATTTGATTGAGAGTAACAGATTATGGAACATTTCCGTGTATCATTATGCACATAATTACAGTGAAGTACTGATACCATTATATTATAGAGGTGTAATATAGGAATGGAGTGCACTAAGTTAATCTGTTGATGCTTTTTCTTTTAGGCCTACTTTGCTGATGGCAACAAAGAACAAGACAGAGAACCTGTGTTCTCAGAGGAACTAGGACTGGCTGTAGAAAAGTTGAAGGAAGGTTTCACAATCTCAGGGCTGTGGGAAGTCATAGCATCATAGAAGTCAACAGCATAGGATGATTAAAGACTTTCTTATATTTCACTTAAACTACTCATGTGATATAGCTGGATTGTTGGCAGACACAGATTGTTCAGTTCTTAGTGGCTGAAAACACCACAGGAGTCCTTGACTGTGTTTTACCATTGCCCTTGAACCATTTTTTACTCTAATTTTGTGACTTGAAAGAGTTGAAAGTTATCAATGACAGTGTATCCGTGTGATATGCAGTGTCATCTTTGAGGCTTGTGTGTAAGCTCTTTTTTTGGATGAGGCAGTGGTCTGGGTACTGGACATTGGTTTAGCTCTCCCTGATCTGGAGTTGTTACAGTGCATCCTGTGAAAGATTCAGGGATTCTGGTGTGGCAGGAATTCAAAATGATGAATACATTAGACAAGGTGATCTAGAGAGAAGGGGTGGAAGAAGAGACAGTGTCTCTTACCCACAGTCTTTGCCCTGTCCCCACCACCCTTCCCTGCTTCAGCCACCACTGTCCCCTCCCCTCATGTGTTTGTCCTTTCTCCCTATGCCTCCCTCCTTCAGCTGCCACTGTTCCCACTCATGTGTTTGTCCTATCCCCCTCCCTTCCTCAGCCGCCACTGTTTCCCCTCATGTGTTTGTCCTATCCCCCTGTGCCCTCCCTCCCTCAGCTGCCACTGTCCCACCTCATGTGTTTGTCCTACCCCCCTCCACCCTCCCTCCTTCAGCCACCACTGTCCCCTCCTCATGTGTTTGCCCTATCCCCCTGCGCCCTCCCTCCCTCAGCTGCCACTGTCCCCTCTTCATGTGTTTGTCCTATCCCCCTCCGCCTTCCCTCCTTCCCTGTTTCAGCCACACTGGCCCCCCCTCATGTGTTTGTCCTATCCCTCTCCACCCTCCCTCCTTCAGCCACCACTGTCCCCTCCTCATGTGTTTGTCCTATCCTCCTCCACCCTCCCTCCATCCCTGCTTCAGCCGCCACTGTCCCCCCTCATGTGTTTGTCCTATCCCCTTCCGCCCATACTCAGTAAAATACCATTGAAGAATACACTAAAAATTAAAGTTGCCTTTCCTCTGGCCTTTGTTGAACCAGTCGGCACAAAATCAGTTTATCATATCTTCATCATCGCTGTCCTGTGTCTATAACAGTTCAGGGACATTCTGACAGATCCATCAAGTATGAAGATGTTCAATCTCTCATGTTTCACAGGCACTGATTGTGTGTAATTAGAGACGTTGTATTTACCAATCTGTAGAATCTGTTACAAAAATCTGCTCCTATTTTATTACTTAATGTGTCCTAAAATATTTTGCTGTGTTTTTGACACAATTGCATAAAGGTATAATTCCCAAATAAATATATGTACCAGTATGCCAGAGAACCAGGGATTTATTAAAAAGTTTGTTCCACCTGTAATGGGAAAATTGAGCTGTGCCATTTGTTGCAAATCATACACGTTACAAAGATCTTAATCCATTAAGCAGGTCAAATTTAAATTTTGGTACAGACTCAGAAACTCTTAGTAGTCTTAGATGGAACAGTTTATGAGGCAATTGGTCTCTTCTCTTCTCTTAGGTAAAAAGCATGCGTGAATAATATAAATCTGCACAGATGCTCTCTTTTGTGACTGACTCAGCCTAAAATGATTAAAAGACTAAGAACTGAAATAGCTGACAAGGCAAGATATGTGACTTGTGCCAAGAATAGAAAAAAGACAAACATTTCTCACCGTATCAGATGGTGATTTCTTTGATGAAATCAGGAACTCAGTGCCAGGTGTTGTACTATCTCACAGATTTTAGACCAGAGAATGTGAGAAGGAAGTTTGTGGAGGAAGAAGTAAAAGAAGAGAGAAAAGCTTGAAATTTTATGCTGTGAATTACTTCCATCAGTATGAAATTAACTTACAGAACAACTCGACTAGGATTCAGCACATCATTAATCACTGGAAGTAAATTGTGTGTGGTTTTAGTCGTGCCAGCGAGGGATGTTCTTCAGCAATATCAACTTTTATGTAATGAGGGCAGACAGAATGAAGAAGCAAATGAATAAAAAGAAAATAATAACGCAACCTCTATAGTATACAGAAATCAGTTTGTTGATTTTGGTTTCCAAAAATTCTGCTATCAGCTGCTGGCATCCCTTTGTAACTCTATTCAGACTTTGACCTGGTCTGTGATATGTTACTCATGGTATGATCTTTGAACCTTGTCACATGTGTCACTTCTTCATATATGAAAATAGATTATCAAATGGATCAGTTGTCACTGTTATGAACTTTTGTACACTGATTTTCAAAAAGACTAAAATAAACCAATGTATCCGTCCAGTAGACCATATTATTATTTGCTTATTTGCGTTGTTATTGATCCATTTCTCATAAAAATCAATTATTTTTAGGTCATGTGAGAACTGCTCACATCTAGTCGTCAGTTATTGATTATTGAAAATACCGTTAATGTCTGTACATAGAAATTTTATGATCATGAGAGCCTAACATGATTGCAAAGCCTGAGGCTACTGAGTTTATTACAGTTTGTATGCGGTTGAGAATATTGTGGATGATACTGTATGACCTTTTTAGCCCAACTGAGGGAAGTGTGGAGGAGCTGAAAAGGATGTCATTGTTATGATGTGATCTGCTCTACATTCTAGAATAAAAGTCATTAAATTAACTGTGGTATTTGAGAGGAGAACGATGTGCAGCATGTAATAATGTCATACAGTTACTGTAGTCTTTCTGGTAAAATGAGGAAATGATTTAGAGAAAGGATAGAAGTAATAAAAGAACAAGGAAAGCAAAGGGAGCCAGGGAAGTGAAGAAAGAGAGATATTAGATGAACCAGTGGTCTCCAGCCAACATTTATTATGTTGTGATAAGATCTGCACCTCAGGGGACAAGACAATATTAGAAAACCAGTCCTGTCCAGGCAGACGTGTCCTCAGTGAAGACAAAACCACAGACACAAAAAGCAGAATATCACTCTGTGTAGGTGTTGTGTTTTAGAGCCAAAAGTGAAGAAAGATGTGTGGCTTTAAATGATGAATTTATTTAAAAAAAACAGAGCATGATACATCCACCACATGTAAGAGGACAACAGAAATTTAGACCTCACTACAGGGAAGAAATCAAAAACAGAGACTGCTATGTTAACAGTGGGGAGAAAACCAAAGCATGAACCAGATGACAAGGCAGTTCATGTACAAAACTACAGTTTCACAATATACCTTGTCTTGTGGCTTAAACATGTTCGCTGACACAATACTATAGCAAAGTTTTGAGCTTTAAAAATGTAAATATTCAACAACAATTTGCTTGTTTGGAGATTATATCAGCAGTGAAACCTCACAAAATGATATTTTAGGGAACAGCTTCAGAAATGCTAGTTAATGACATACAAGTATAAAATAGAAGTACCAAAGCAAGGGACTGGATCTTTGGAACAAGTTTACATGAGGAATTCCAGGATGTGTGCTTCTACTCTATTGTAACCTGGTAATCCCATTTGGAAAGGGGATGTTCTGAAACAAATGTGTTCATTCAATAGGACTGGGTTTAACTTGAGCTGTTACCACATGCAATTAATTTAACCCTCTAGTGCCCAGCCCTATTTACAATGGCACAAAAAGTCCGAGCTCCAGTTTTTGGATCACTTCTGTGTCCACTATGCTGGAAGAAGCATCAAAATGATAATAATAATAATGATAATGCGGTTTATAAGCCTCATATCCAGGCTAATGCCTGCTCATGCGACTTCACACTATTATGGTGGGGTGATGATTTTGGTTTGCTTTTTCTTTGTTCCACGAAATGTATCAGATCTGATACGCTGGGCACTAGAGGGTTAAGGTATTTGATGGAAAGCATAGATCAAGGACACCATTCACTTTTGATAAAATTCTGTCAGACTAACATGTTGTCCATACTACATGTCATTTTAAGTAATGATGACATAATACTAAAACTAGTTCTTGTAAGTAAACTTTCTTGGACATAAATAACCAGAGGCTAGTTTGTATACGAGAATGTTCAAGACAAAGAGCAACAGAATTGACTAAAGAAACACTTTTGTTGAATTTCAAGTTTTTCTGTGTAAGATGTTTCTCAGACTGAAGTTAACATTGCAGTCTCTGAAAGATAACAACATTCTTTAATTGCAGTCTCTGAAAGAAAACAACGTTCTTTGATTTCAGACTCTGAAGAGTGACATCCCCAAGGAGATACTGCATTTCAATACTTGCACTCTACTCAAAGAACATGAGAAACAGAGACAATGTGAACATAGGAACATGAGAAACAGACAATATAAACATACAGGAACATGAGAAATAAGAGACAATGTGAACACACAGGAACATTAGAAACACTGACAATATGAACACACAGGAACATGAGAAACACAGACAATGTGAACACACAGGAACATGAGAAACACAGACAATATGAACACATAGGAACATGAGAAACACAGACAATATGAACACACAGGAACATGAGAAACACACAATATGAACACACAGGAACATGAGAAACACAGACAATGTGAACACACCAGAACATGAGAAACACAGACAATGTGAACACAAGGACATGAGAAACACAGACAATGTGAACACACAAGAACATGAGAAACACAGACAATGTGAACACAAGGACATAGACCTTTCTCATGGAATATTCATGAGCAAGCACGGCGTCGGATTCACTTCCGGTGACCAGTACACATGGCTAGAAACTGTTGTGCTTCGCGATGCGAGGCTAGCTCTGATCGATGCAATGACCTTACGTTACACAATATTGCTTACGATGAAGCTTTCAAGTGTCTGTAAAGTGCCAATATGAGTAGGGACCCCAGAAAACTGTTTCAGGTGAATTGATATGAAACAGGGCAAACTGGCAACATAGGAATTGCAGCCACATGGTGCAGATGAATTTCTTGCCAGATAGTTTTTACCGAGTGGAGCTAAACTTATTAAAATCAATTTATGAGTGTTTCAGGACATAGGGCATGGCAATAGAGCAATT
>JAWQUT010000017.1:844075-857881 GCA_033807755.1 Ellobium chinense | reverse complement strand
CCCCCGGTAGAATGTTGTTCCGCTTTCCACTCATGCAGTCAACATTTTATGGACTCCCGTGACTGAACTAAATAGAAGACTGGCACGATAAGTCTAAGTGTAAAATAACAGACTGTACACGTACTTTTCCAACAGCACGTTTTGGTCATAACCACACACATCATCTGCACAGAGATACATCCTGGTCATCTGTGGACAGAGATGAAGTGAGTAGTTGGTGAGCGGATGTGAAGACAGTGAGACTGATAATAGTGATAGGACTGACAACAAATTCAAGAATTGACCGTAATGCTGTAGTGACGACACACTCATGTAAAGACTGTAAGACTCAAGTAATGAAGCCCACTGTTTTCAATATCAAATATCACTTCCAAATTCGAAAACATGATAAACTGGAAATATACGGAATCATTCACAGCAACTTAAGAAAACTGTAAGCTTTGTCTGACTTGGATACCAATGCCGTCACCACTCTTTTCCTCATGTTAATCTTTCGTATTGAATATACAGCTTCATGAAAAATTCTCTTCACCAACTCTCACGAGGTGACTAGAGAAGTATCAGCGCCAATCTACACCACATGGGCAAAGCAGAGAGCTTGAATGCACCTGCCACCAGGAGCAACAGACACCCATGAATATCCTGCAGACCTGTATGGAGCACCAGATTCTCGGAGAGAAGTTTGGCCAGAAGCACCTGAAGTCAGTTCCAGGCTGTGAAGGACACTGTTGGACCCGTACAGGACCATCAGCTTCATGTCACCAACAGGGCAAACATGAAGGCAATGACAGAGAACGAAGAAGAAGAAGAAGAAGAAGAAGAAGAAGAAAAAGAATATTTCGTATCAGTCATTTTTTTCCCACAACGCCATCATTTACAATAACAGAGATGACATAAAACTCAGCATCGAATTTTCCTCGGCAACATGCCAAATACAGTTGAACTGGTATGATATCTCCTCTCACCTGGACTCTGTAGTCATTACAGTCATCTTTCTCAAGGTCTGCCTGATGCTGTATATGCTGCAAAGAAAGACACCACGAGAAAATAAAAGCTAAAAAGCTAGTCTAATCTAATGAGGACATAATGTGGACTTTAAATGATGGTTAAACTGACGAGGCAATGTTCAGGGTCCTCATCTCCTTTTACCTCATCTCTCACCTCGCCTTAAATGAGCTTTCTAAACCCCATCACCGCATTTCCCTTCCCTACACACACACAATCAGCATACAGTATTTAAAACTGTGTGTGTTATTCTTGAATTATTTAAAATATGACAAATGATCACATGGATGCCCATCCCGTTTCTCTTCCTTCTCTCAGCAGAACATATCACAATTCGCACTGCAGAAGCAGTTCTAAATTTAACCAGCTAACCTTATGTTCAAAATATAACTAGTAGATACTGTAGATGATTGTTAATGTTTAAGTATTTAACTTTGCAATCTATGCAGTGACGCCATCACCTGACTGTGAAAAGTATCGTGCACTTGTTGGACATGAGCACTACTACTATTCAACACGAATAATGAAGAGACATCATCATCACAGCCTTCCTTCGTGAATCTATTTTATTATCACAAGACTCCATAGCAGGTCAAACGAGCGAAATGGGGCGTTATAGTTTTATTTGTCAGACAGAGATCATGAGCCTTCAACCTGAGGAACTCAGAGTAAAAGAATTCGCGGTAGGCAACATAGCCATCATAAAGAGTCTCCTCTCTAACCAAGGCACTCCAATTCAGTATGGCCAACTACATGTTGCATTAAAATCGGGAAAATACAATACAGCATTTCGTTCATAACATACCGAACCATCTGAGCGAATAGAATCGGCGTAGGCGACATAGAGAGCTTCGACGGTCCTGGCATAGCACTCTGGGCGTAGATCGCCCACGCTTTCCATATTACAGAGGAGCAGGATGACGTCAGTGAGGAAGTTGAGTGGCTAGATGAGAGGAAATCATCTTCATCTTCATTGATTCATAAAGAAACTCACTAAACAGGGAAATGCAGAATACATAAGGAGTGAAAGTGAGGGTAAATCAAATAAATGCAGGACTAAATACATTCAACAGTAAACTATATGAAGAAATGAAGACGAGTAAAGAAATACATGAGGAGTGAAAGTGAGGATAAATCAAATAAATGCCGGACTAAATACATTCAACAGTAAACTATGAAGAAATGAAGAGGAGTAAAGAAATACACGAGGAGTGAAAGTGAGGGTAAATCAAATAAATGCAGGACTACATACATTCAACAGTAAACTATATGAAGAAATGAAGACGAATAGAGAAATAGTCTACATGAGGAATGAAAGTGGGGGTAAATACACTCAACAGTAAACTATATGAAGAAATGAAGATTAATAAAGAACGTCATCTGTCCAGGGATCGAACCTGAGTCCCCCGAATGTCGGTTGGGCACTCTACCGACTGAGTAAAGAAACCGAGTCATCATCTTCGTAATCATTACCACCAGGGGCGTAGCGTCCATGTAATCTATAAATCTGAGATTGCCAATAAATTATCTATTTGTCTAATACAACTTAATTAATCTTCATGTTTTCTAAAATGTACAAACTTCGCTTTCTTCCTTTTTTACCTATGAGCCAATTACAAGCATTGACAATGGGATTTTTGTCAACGGGAGCTAGACTAGTTTTCTTCGCCGATTATCTGAGAGCCTATACTCTGTCCAAGTGTCTCACAGATTCAGGGCTCCAATAGCCATAGTGCAATGCATCCAGTGGCAATGTAAATAGAAAAAGTTTTTTGAAAAGGTAGCAAATAATCGAAGAGGAAAAGTTGCTTGCCCGCTTTTCTAATGGTCTTTTTGTGTTTCTTTTCACACAAGAACGCCTCCGCGCATGACTTCCACGTTTTTTTTTTCTTCCGGCGATGACAGGTTGATAGTTTAGATAGAGATTCTGTGGTTTAGACCACGCCAGGGTTGCCAGATTTGGCTCTTTAGAAACCAAAACCCTTCTCTTTTTGTATTTTAAAGCCCTTGACTCCCAAATAACTGACTGACTTTTTGGATCTTTGTTACTTCAAATAGAACTAAGTCAAAACTGATTCATTGGTGGTTTCAGACAATCAGCAGTGAATGTTTATATTCTTGTAGAAGAAAAAAAAATATCTAATGCAACCGAAAATAACAGCATATCAAATATTCATCTTTTGAAAGCAACAAATAAGCTTAGTGAGCAAACCAAAAGATACGTCTAAATCTTGTCCTTCCCCTTCAACATCCATTACAAAATGCAAAACAAACAAACACACTCTCGCCACGCTCTGATTGCCACCATAACAGATGTTCAGATCAATGCAGTTTTGTTTTGAAAATTTTGATCAAGGATAGATTTAGCTTTTCAGAATTTTGCTGTTATTGTTATTATTGTGCAAGTCATGCACTGACGTCTGCATCAAGTGATATTTTGTGCGTTGTTTTTTTTTCGGTAGGGAAAGACTGAGAGAAAGCAATACTGAGAGAAAGGAATACTGAGAGAAAGGAATACTGAGAGAAAGGAATAGTGTCTCATTGTGGCGAAATAAAAGTGGGACATGTTTTGACTGCGTTATTAACTGTCTATGCCAAAAAAAAAAACAAAAAAAACAAGAAAAAAGATGAAATTCTTTCTCCAGCATTTCTCATGGTAATATTACATATTTTCGTTGAGCTCTGTTCTCTATTTTTCTCTGTTTCTCTTCCATCTTATACTCTCCAGACCATGGTGTTCAGGTGTGGACGGCTTGTGTACTGGGCGAAAAGGGCAGTTCATATTTTAGTGTCCACAAAAGCATCCTCACGGATTATCGTACCACTAGACAGACAGAAAGATGAAACTCCAAATCGTCGCCTGGATGCAATATACCGATAAACGTCATCCTGACCGATAAACGTCAACCTGACTGAAATTCGGGTCTTCACTCCATCGGACCGCCACAACGTCGTGCGTGTTTTGTCAAAAATTTCAGAACTGTCTGGCTTCAATAGTTGATTTGCACGATAGGAAACTGCGAAATATTTGTCTTTGTAATTCACCAATAGGAGCATAATATTATATCCGAATATTGCATGTAATTATTCAGACACTTCATAAATTGTCACTAACTGTACCTTACCTTACCTTACCTTACCTTACCTTACCTTACCTTACCTTACCTTACCTTACCTTAACATATCTTAATGGAGAAGCTGTGCTCTTTCCTGACAAGAGCCAATGTTTGACTAATGCATCCAACAGTGTCAGTGAGAAAAACCAGTTTATTTTTTTTTGTTGTATTACTGAAATTCAGTGAATTTTACCCCAGCACACTGAACTCTATTGTACACATTAAATCGCATTCATCTGAAGAGCTTCCAAATGTACATTTGGATTTTGGTGTTGATCGAGGAATTGCAGTCAAGAGACGAAACAAACTTAAGTACAGAGAAGTTAACCAATGATGAGAGTTTACAGTTACAGAGTAGAGTAAAGCAAGTCAGGGAAAACCGAAATGGTAAGCCCATTCTCACTTGTCTGGATGATGATTTTCCATATAATATTAATAATAACGACAAAGTCAATGACGATGAATATTTGTTGTGATTCGGTTTCATACGCTCCAATACAACATTCAAATGCCTGTCTTTGACACTGGCAGCTTTTCATGTCTTACCTCCTCTCCACACTCGTATCTCAAATCCACAACTGACTGCAGACATGTCCACATGGCATCTGAACAAAACGGACTTACTCTGTAGAACTCATCCTGGTTTTGTAAAATATCCTGCAAGTAAAGCAATAAAAAATCATATTTATATTATTGCCTATATGGTATCATTATAAAGCATTTTAAGTATTCCTGCTAAAACAGTGTACGTTACATATATGTTTGGCAGTATGCAATTAAAGAAATTAGGCAACGAGCTACAGTGATGTCTGTAAAATACTGTATTCTGCTAGTTTCACTTTAGAGACCCTTGTTCAACGCTCTGATCACGTAATCAATACTTTCAGTAGGGAATGCATCAGAGGATTCTGTAATACCACAATGCTGAGACTGGTAACTCATCTTTGACAATGTGTCATGTTTACAGATATGTGGACAGACTAGACTTTCATCTGGTGCTCAGACTTAACTCCGTTGATCAGCGAAATGTTTTATTCATTTTCAAACTAGATTTTGGCTTGAGTATTCTATTCCAGTTTATATCTTTCGAAGATTGTTTCATGTTGTCTTTTATTTATTTATTTATTTATTTATTTATTTATTTATTTATTTATTTATTTATTTATTTAGGCCCTAATCTAATTTAATTTTCCCAACATACTTTTCATTCTTTCTCTTTCCCTGTATACGGGTGGATGTGAAGGTGGCGAGGCCATTGTGTCTGAGTGCTTAGCAATGAGTGTTATGACTTTCATTAATATTTTAGCGAATGACACAATCTGTGGTTGGTTGCCGGTATTATGGTATGGAAGAATTATAGTATTATATATAATACTGGTTCAGGATAAGTTTTTTGAGAGAATAAAGAAACTTAAATCAAAAGATTGTACACATCAGACTTGCTAAATGACTAAGTCAGAAAAGATAGCGGCCCGTGGCCCTAATGCCGTTGGCCATCAGGCCTACATGTTAAACACTACAGTTATTAAGGCAGCGTCCGAGAGTTAGGTAATTCTTATCTTCGCTCAATCAGAGACTTTGGTGACAGTCAGTGAATAGGTAAATACATACCTTGAGTTAGTAAACTTGAGCTGTAAGCAAAACCAGCGGGACAAGTCATTCATAATGCTCAAACTTTTCACTATTGTGTTCTGCCTTGTTGAGTTGTGCCCAGGTAAGGAATGTGACACAAACACACTTAATAAATTATTGTAATTACACGCAGAGATGATCTAGACCAGACCATGTCTTTTTTGTAGCATTTTAATCTAAAGCATAGGTTCTTGACAGCTATAGCAGTAGCAGCAGCAGCAGCAGCAGCAGCAGCAGCAGCAGCAGCAGCAGCAGCAGCAGCAGCATTAGTAGTTGTGACAGCAGCAGCTGCAATAGTGACAGATGTAGTGCTAGGAGTAGTAAGTAGTAGAGGAAGCAATACCAGCAGTATTGATGATAGGAATGAGAATACTGGAAGTCTCTCGGATTTGGTTCAAGTCTGGTCAACTTTGTTCTGTAGGTTAGCAATCCATAAATTACTTCCACACATCAAATGAACGATTATTATTATGATATTTAATTGAATTCAGACCTCTGGATTATGGCATTCCACATCGTTTTATTTTAAATCATCTACAGCAAATATCCATAACAGGCCTTGATGTGACATTTTGATTGTCACCATTTTTGCTTTATAATTTGTTGTTTAAAAAAATGCGCACTCCCGCTATATGAATACGACAGTGGATGACTACATTACAGGTTTACCCAAATGTTGATGTGTGGTGCCTTATGGCTTTACTCTGCACTGAGTCATCAACAACAAAAAGAGGACGATGGGAGTCGATGAAGGAAACACAAAACTAAAATATTCTGTCAAATCAATGCTGGCATGTTTTAGACACATCTGTGGGCTAAATCGGAGTTAGTGATCAACACAATTCACATCTATAATTTCATCAGACGTTTACAGTCCGCCCATTGTACAAACATATGACCATAAAGAAAGTGCCACGTGCCCTGATTAGTTAGATAACTATTGAATTTAAAGCTTTCAACGGATGAATCTTTGTTCATTAAGTCTTACATTGTTGCATGAATACAATATCTAACTGTTTTTAATCTCCAGGATCAAAGATTGTATTTAGAAGTTCCCCACTCTACATCACCGAAGGACTGACGAGAACACTGAATCTTCGTTGCTCCCTCCAAGACACCGCCAATGTGGACAATAACATCATCGGCAAAAGAGACTCAGTCACACAGATTCCTGACAATGTCCAACATGTTTCCTCTATCATAATCACCACAGACACCGGCGAGCACGTTGCTGATGTGACCACCTTTAGCGCCGCCTCTGCCAGGATCGACTTTCACAGTCTGCAGGTGACAAGTAACCTAGCGCCCAGCACAAGTTCCGAGCACGGCTACCTGAACCTCGTGTGGACAAACCCGGGCCAGAATCAGTCTGGAGGTTATACATGTGAAATCAACGCCATCGACCACTTGGGTCACAATATTGTGTTTACCACCTCCACAGAGATTGGAGTCGAGTTCCCGTCCCAAGATGACCTCATTAAACATGTCCACTTACTCGAAGATATCAGTGAGACCACCCAGGAAAGACTGAATTCGTTAGAGGCAGCCGTGTCAAAACTGAAAGCTCCACACTCTGAAGAAGGTACGGTGCACTGTGGGAGTTCTTCTACATGGTCAATTGACCCTCGAATGAGCCAGTCTACTAAACTGAAAGTCTTCGATGTTGCCTTCAAGCAGCCGTATGGCACAGTGCCCACCATCAACATGGGAATCTATCGATTGGATCTGGATCACGGTTCTGATACAAGAATTCATACAGATGCCTTTAACATCACGACTATAGGTTTTCAGCTGCGCTGTGCCACGTGGGGTGACTCAAAAGTGAACGATATCGCTGTAAGATGGACTAGCGTTGTAGTGTGACTTGACAGCCATGTGTCATGTAGCCGATTATTAGACCGAGGAGCATCACCATTTTATTCATATATAACGCCTAATTAAAAAAAAACCAAAACCAAAACATGGTGAGCTGCAAGAATAAAAATAGAGTATTTATTTTAGGTTGTTGATCCATGATTTTGTAATTTACCTTACACATGATTTGACATACATGATAGAATTCGAGATGTTCAGACATTCTAAGGGGTAAAAGTTACTCCAGTTACTCCAGTTACTTCCTACAAAACTTTGAGACAACCTCAGGTTCCCATTGGATGTGTAGAAGTTGTTGTTGGTTTTTTTTTCGATAATCAAATTTTCACGAATTTTGCGAGTTGAGCTTGGCTGGCGAAAGTTACTTCCTGCGAAAACAACCATTCACCATTTCTTAAGAGGTTTTTACAACCACTGGTAACCTGCAAGAGAAACGTCACGTGATTCTTTCTACTTGCTACCCTTAATTATTTAGACTTTATCGATTATGTTTTTGATCAGCACGAACCAGACTTGTCAATTTAACTTAATGCCAAATTTTGTTACCACGTATCACGTGAGAAATCTGCGCTCATATACATACATGAGAAAATCATCGTATGGACCTCGTGAAAATCCATTTCCGACTTTTCACGACATTAAGGTCTTAGATTCTCCGGTATGTTCTCATAGGATATCTGTGACTAGGGTTACAGCTTGAGGGATCAACGTCACAAGAAGACACGCTATAGAGGCCATATCATGAAGTTAAGGACTTTGTCTCTGTGAAATATCGTGACAAGACACTAGGGGAAGAAAATATGGGCGGCTTGTGCCACCAAGAAGCAGCCTGAGTCAAAATATCGTAGTCAATAAATATGAGCAAAACGTAGGCAATACTGGCCTTAAATATCAAAGAGTCGTTTATTCAGGGTAGACTATCTAACTTCCATACCTTCAATTTCTGTCCGCATTGCGTTTCCTTTCTTTCTTTCTTTCTTTCTTTCTTTCTTTCTTTCTTTCTTTCTTTCTTTCTTTCTTTCTTTCTTTCTTTCTTTCTTTCTTTCTTTCTTTCTATGTCTTTCTTTCTTCCTTTTTTCTCTCTCTCTTCCTTCCTTTCTCCTCTCGGGATGTATTTTTCTCTTTTAGCTCCTCGTTATTGGCAGAACTGTCCTACCCTCCCTATCTGGAAGTTTGCGAGGGCCATTTTCCTTTTCGACAAACACTCGGCCTCATGATGCAGGAGAGCAACCGTACATGGCGACCTAATGTTCATGGCGACCTAATGTTCATGGAGACCTAATGTTCATGAACACGGGAATTTCAAACCAAATGTAACCAGTGAATATTGTTACCTCATGATAGTCGTCAGGCAAACACCAGTTCCCAGGTTCACACATGGTCTGAAGCGTGTTCACCACGTCTGGATCGAAAATGGACTTCAGAAGGCCGTTGATGGTGACGTCATAATTGAAGTAAACGTGGACAGTATCTGGCACAGCCTCACAGTAACGGTCAAGCGACGCCACTTGACTGCAGTTCTTCAGATCTGGGTCAACGGTGACATTGTTTTCATCCTCTGTGGCATTCACGGCCTCACCTTCATCTCCCCCACCCACGAGCTCACCAATTTTCCTCATCAAGTAATCTGCCAGATCATCGGCTTTACCATCGTCGCCTTCATCTATTCCCTGACTGTCTTCTCCGGCCTCAGTAGAGGTTATGGATGGAAGAGAAGTAGTGGAGTAAGGGATGGTGGAAGACTGTATGGTGGAGGAGCTCGGCTGTGGTGATTCCGTACTCTGGCTTGTCCACGAGTTGGTTGTTGATGGAAATGATGATGGAGATAACGTTGAGGACTCTGCTTGGAAATTTCCAGTGAAGAGAAACACAACTGAACAGAACAGCAAGAGCGCCATAATCTGTTTTACACAAACTTTATTTCTTCACTTGAGCTGAAGGACCCGAAGTAGACCCACTGTTCTCAGCCAAACCGGTTGAACTCTTATGTAATAGACCAGTGTACTTAAATACTGACCAAAATTTCTGTCAGGAATAACTTTAAACTTTCCTGTATCAAATATTTCTTTGTTAAATCGAGAAATTCACAAAAGTTTCGGTGTCGGTTTATAGCATGTTCTACACAAGAGGACGTCACCAGAAGTTCTTCATGAAACAGCCAACTGGTCCCGTTTCACTTGCATCTTGCGGGTCTGTCCGCGCCAACTGAAACTGCGGAGTGCGACTAGCTGAGTAATTTTAAATCCCAATTGATTCGCGTCAGTTTCAAAATCACATGAGTAAGTACTAGAGGGTACAAGAAACGCAGGCCTAGCATAACTTTCATCTCGCAAGACGTAGAAACACTCGGGCTTAAGTCGATACACCACAGATGTCCCCACCTGGTCGATTTGATGTTATGATTGGGGATATCGTCATGTAGAAAGAGAACTCTGTACGTGCCGGGACGAAAGTTGAAAGTAACGAAAAATCCACAGTGCAGCTGATCAGGGGCGTAATCATAGGATGTTGTCAATGGCCCGTCTATGGGTACATTTGCCTTTCCATCCAATGTGCTGTGTTTACAGAAAAGTTTACAGAAAAGACAAAATTTACATCGTACATACTGTTAAGACTATCAGATAATCAATCATCTTCTTTATGAGAGGCTACGTAAAACAACAGCTTCAATTATTATTGCCGGTTTGTCATCCGCTAAAGTACACAAATACTGTATAAAATTTCTTAATTCGTATCTTTGTTCGTTATGGATATAGTACATATTCCAAATCACTTCATCTCCCTGTGAATAGTCCTCTTTGGGATCAAACTGTACCGTGGAAATAAGTTGACACCCATGACAAAACTTTTATATATGGTTTATCATTCGCACTGGCCTATAAGGGCCCAATTGTGACGTCTCGGGACAATGCAACCCATGTAACTGTGCCCCTATGCAGCTATGTTAATATTTGCTTTTTTTTTTTAACACTATGAACATGAAGTGAAATAATGGAACACAAGATCTAAAGAAAAGCCATCGTACAGTGTGTGTGCCTGGGGCTTCCCAGCCATTTCAGTGTCGCTGTGAAATTATCGTAGGTGCTGAGCGAGCCTGTTGAGGGGGGAGTGTGGTGGTGGATGGGGCTGAGTCCCTTGGGCTGTTCTATCAAGATTTTGGTAATCTTAAAACTGAATCGTGCATTCTTCCTCACAAACACTGAGCCATCATAAAAAACAGGAATTGTTTGCATCGAACAGGCTTCACCCAGTGTGAATTTTTAATTGTCCCGTTAACGGTGGATGGGGTCCAACTTTTACTGACTCTGAATTAATCTGCTGGGTTCCGCCCGATGTTACAACTTCTAGGGGTTTTTTTTCTACCGATTTATATATATGGCTCTATGAGAGGCCATTTTTTCTCTATGTAGGGAAAACTCGCGTTTTCTATGTTGTTGGAAACAATTCATGAATTGAAGAGTAAAATGGGCAAAATGTCTGGTTTCCTAGCAGCAAAGTCATAAGATTCCTTTCACTAAATTTGCCCCAATATCGTGCGTGAGGAGATGTAGAGAAAAGAATGATTCTCGCTGTAAAGGAAAAGCACATGACTTGAGTGGCAACACGGGTTCCGCCATAGCAGTCAGATAGATGGCCAGAAAACGGAAAGAGGTGCAGGAAAGCCGGAGTATGAGAGACAGTTATAAAATTTTTCTTCTTTTTGCCTCTAGCTGCCCTTTTATGTTTTGTCTCTTGGTGTTGTAGTTGTTGTCGTTGTTGTACATTTTGCTTTTGTTCTAGTTGTTGTTGTTTTGTTGTTATTGTTTGTTTTGGTTATTGTTGTTGTTTTTATTGTTGTTGTCTTTGTTATTGTTGTTGTTGTAATTGTTGCAAAGCACAATACTGAGAAGATCAATGTCAAACCCACTCCACTCCATCTCGCATCTCACCAAATTTTAATGCCTTGCAGCTAGTCGAAATAAGGCTTTTGTCGCTAAACAATGACCTAATATTTCCAACTCAACAGGTCATTTTGGCCTTCTGGAGTGAAGTGTTTGTTGGTTGCAAATATTAAAAGTAGGCCAGAATCACTTCTGTTCAAGAAAATGTGGAGTTTATGGGTGAATGATTAATGTTTGTTGATAAATTGCGAATTTTTGTGAGGACATTCATCGTGACCATTATGGTGTCAGATTATCTTTTCATCACAGCTTCTCACAAATTTTATACCATAGCACAGAGACAGAGGTCACTCCCCCTCCCCTCACCTCACCCCCATGTCAGTCACAATAACTTAAACAACTTCATCTCGGGCCTCAATAATGACAGCTCAAAACTTTTTCCACCTTAAGAAAGCACACGACATATTTTGTGATATCAATAACTTACGATAGTCACTAAGCGACATAAGTGACCACATCATGACTGACTGACTGGCACTACAAAACAAACACGCACTCGCCTGAATATTATGTAAATACGCATGAAAATTATACTGCACATTGCCAGAAACTGTTTTACATGAGGACAGAGGAAATTCTTGACACTCTAAACGAGCTATTTTCAAATGCACCGTAGATTATCGCATAACAACGATCAAAACAAGAGGAGATGTTTTCGCACCAGAGCAATATTAACAAGGAGCCAACAGACTCCAACAGTGACGACAATTCAAACAACACTGATTAAGCGCCACAACCAGTAGAGACATAAAGACTGACTCATATTTTACCAGGACTTTGTGAAGATGCTAATGTAATAATAATAATAATAATAATGGGGTTTATAAGTCTTGTCTCACGTGACTTCGCAGATGAACGCGGTGATACAGNCCCCCCGCCCTTAAGCCCATTTCCCTCAGCTTATCTCCTGATCAACGCGCTCTTTACATTTAAATACCGCCTGGATCTTTTGTATCCCATGGATGACTCCACCAAGGCAATAAAACCAGGTTGTGAGCAATACACTTTGATATGATGTAGAAAAGGTGAAGTTAGGACAGATGAACACTGTTGGTACGATTGTATTCTAATGGTGTGCGTCTGATTCGAGAAATAACAATAGTGTATGATGTGATTGCTTCCGAAATCGAATACATTTGAATTTAAAATCGATTAAAACAAGAGGAAGTTGCTCGACAGATAGTGAAAAGCGAATGGGCTCTCGTTCACTTCTCTATGAATATTACACCCGTCAGGCAGCCTGGACCAAACTACAACACAGACTGTACAATCTCTAGAGAAATCCTACGGAATGTAGAAGAAGAAGAAGGACAAACTTAAGTGAGAACAAAAACTAAAATGCACCTAGACTAAACAACATGGATTTGGGGAAAACAATCTGCTAACTACAATCATGATTATGAAATCAGTTTGTTTTCTTTTCATAGATCCTTCGGCAAAATGTCGGAAATTTCACTTCAACATCGTCTGTCACCTGTCCCTGATGATAACAATTCACATCACCACTCCGAACATGCTCTTTCAGAAAGATGTGATGTCCTCCATTCCCCCTTCCCCACTTCCACAATCCGATCTCTTTCTTTATAATCATCTAATGTCCTCCATTCTATCCCTCCTCTCCACCTTTCATTCCAACGTCGTGTCCAATAATAAGCAATCTAAAGCTGTCCCCACGACATTATGAACACTGTCTAATCCCTACTCATGTATCGTTCGTGCTTGCTAGAAGGAGTAAAAAAATATAAACGAAACTAAAAAATATTTATTCTGTAATTAAAGATATGATAGAAACACAGAAATGCTTTGCTGAGGACAAAATACGTTCGTTTCCTCAGCGCGAGCACACCTGTGTGCTTCCCATGTTCTCAATACGCGCTCTGTTTTAATAGTGCAATTACTTTTCCAACAGCCAGTATTCCCTTTAAGCCGGGCCTCATTAAATATTCATTGTGCTTAAGTGATTATCACCTAATTCAGACAATTTCTCCGTCCACTTAAGAGCGACGGAAGAGCACGTCATTCATGGATTGAACAAATTTCCGATTTCCTTGGGTTTGTCACACAACAATCTCTCCAGAGCCATTATGTTAAGGACAAATACGGGAGATTGATTGCACTTCCTCTCAGCAAGATTTAGCGGGCCACTTTCTTCTACATGGCACCTGAATTGTTGATAGACTTCAGTCTCCGTTTACTGACCCACTGATGGCTGATGCCGTTCATAACCTTTTTTCTTGTCG
>JAWQUT010000017.1:797431-831079 GCA_033807755.1 Ellobium chinense | reverse complement strand
GTTGCAGCGCTGTACCATGTCTAATGGCCTCAGGTCAGTCTCAGTTGCTGTGGGTGCACGAATGCAAGCTCATACTGTTAAATGGCAAGTCTTGTAAATCTAAAAAAATAGTGGAGAAATGAACATTAAATCATCAAATAGGTTTTAAACGAATAACTGAGTAGAAATGAATGAATGAATGAATGGATGAATGAATGAATGAATGAATGAATGAATGAATGAATGAATAATGAGACTGCACTTTAGTTTGTCCATATCCACTTATACTTAGGCACTATGGAATTGCTTGTTTTACTTTCTTATCATCACCGCCCCCCCCCCCNTTTTTTTGTGCAAATCCACTCACTCTCTCATTCATACTCTCCTTTATTCTACATTGTAAAGAGTTAAATATTATAGTATGTTGGACGTTACGCTGGTAGCCATGACCAGTGAACCCTTGCTGTAAAAGGGGTCGTTTTGCAAAACAATCACCATTATTATTATTATTATTTTATAAAGCTTAGGCCTACACTATCATTACAGACGGCTTCATGAATTTATTTATACCTAACTACTTCCTCCTTTTTTTCTCAAATCTGTACGTCAGTAGTCAGTACTCAAAATGGCCATATCACATTTTTGTTCTTGCACGGACGTCTACTGTCAAAAAACTAACCCTGTTCGCTGCTTACTACATACTAGAATATAACACACGTCTCGCATTGCGAAGCCCTGGCTGTGAAGATCGTGAGCCAGTATCAGTGTGTGACTTCTGGAGAGGATTAGACTAAGAACACAATTCACAACCACACAGTCATGTGCTTCTCAAACTGGGGGGAGCAGCTCAGCAAGTAGGGGCAGGACATTCTGTCCACAGTCTCAAGGACTTCAGTGTGAAAGTAAAACTATTAGCAGTGTCACAGACACCATTAACAAAGCTGAATGTCGAATGAGTTGGTGGAAAGCGACTTTCGCAAACTTGGGAGCCCTGTTATGGGCTTTATAGAATAGGTTCCTCAGAGATGGCAAGAACTATAGTCTACTCTTTGTGTGGATTATCTCAAAAACCTTAAACAGCTTCAAGTGAATCCCATGCTTTGCTTCAGAGCTTTCCTTAGCGGTGAGTGGTTGACTATGACCTTTGGTTCAACTTGTGTTTCGGGAAACTTCGTCACTTACGGGCATAAAGGTTTTGCTGGATTCTCAGAGCGTAATCCACTGCACTGACCACCAAGGAGACCAGTCTTATAGCAGTCTGGTGAGCAAAAAGTTTACAGTTCCATTTGTCTTTATATAACTGCATGACTTTAGGCTTTTACTGTTGGACTGCATGGAGAGGAAATGTTACTTCGTTGGTATTATTGGCGACCCCGCTTCTTTACTCTAGACATGTTAGGAGAATTTTTCTCGCCTTTAACAACGAAATGAGACTCTTAGACTGGGTCGGCAACCCCCCCCCCCCCCCCCCCCCNCCCGCAAAAAAAAAACAACAAAACCGACATAATGCATCGGTGCTTTTTTTTTTCCTCAACAAATTTTTCCAAACTGAATGGTCTGATCATTAATTGAGAAAGCAAATGAATTAATTACCACAGCACCCCTCCATCGCTTCGGGTCTTCAGATATATATTTGACATGTATGAGGACCCTTGTCCCGGCTAGATATAATACATTTTCTGCCAGGTCAAAACGGGCAAATGTGACAAGGTTGTCAAGTTAATGTCTTTATGTCCAGAGGGAGAATATGTCATCTTCAAGAATTCTAAATTTCGAGCTGCGAACTAGGTCAAGGTAATTCATACCGCTAGGCTCTACTAATAAGTCATATTATTATAGACGCAAGACAGACCGGGCGGTCCTCTACCAATAACAGAATGTGACTTGACGCTTCTTCAGCCTGGACGAGAAAAAATTAACATTCACCAGTTGCCCATAAAAACTTATTAGTAAATCCGTCGTGGCTCGATGCTCCATACGCTTTACAGAGCAAAAAAAAAAAAACCAACAAAACAACAAACCTGCGTTACAGCTATCTTGGGGGGCATACTGTGTCCCATTCCCGTTATAAGGCAGAATATCGGAAACTTGGGTAACGGCTTTCTTAGGCATACAGTGCCCCATACTTATTATATAGTAGAAACATAAATCTTCTTGTAAGGCCGTCTTGAGATATGGAAGTACCAATGAAAATTATATAGAGGGAAAAATGGAAAACCATATAGGTGCAATAATACCTTGACATACATTTCATTCCAATCGATTCTGTAGTGGAAGAGCTAAAGAAAAAATTCGCAGATCTGCGGTAATTATCTCGAGTGTGCCGTATTATTTAATTTTATTATCTGATCCTTTTGCTGAAAGACACACAAAAAAAATGCAAACCGAATTTATATTGATCCACTGGAGTCGATCATTAAAATTTTAAGATAGGTTACTGATAAATTCCTCCACAAATCTTCATGAATTTCTGCTATGCGCCATTTCAACAAGTGCGGAAACGTTGGTCAGTTAGCAGTAACTAGTCGCACGTTAGTGTCGAAAATGTGTGTCTTAATGTCTCTTAGATACTTGTGTGAAATCTAGTGGCAAAGTAACAACTGTCTGTTGAGATAAATGTTTTCTTAACATCACCACTTACAAGAGAAAGAAACATGTTAAGCGCGTTGAAACGCAGTGGAGCTTTACATGCCAAATGTACAGCGGGATCAAAGAGGACAGCGGATATCGCAGTAATACACGATAGTGCATAAGAAAAGGGAAGTGAATCCTTTATTCAATTTTTAATCAGCGACAATCTCTGCAATATAATGGCTTAGCGCGCACCTGCAACTTTGTAGCTGACGTACACTCGGCAATAGGTTAATCGCCGGGCAACTTGTTTTTTAAACCGCGCGCACATAGCTGGGCAACTGCCAAACAACTGGATTATTTTCTTTCAGTTTTGGCGCCTTGAACACTTGCAAACTGCTGACTTGTTCAGTTTACACCATGATTTATTAATATAAACGCTGTACACACCTTTCTCTTGTCTTTCCTCTGGACTGAGACCTCCCCAGTTCTCAACCACGATCTCACACATCTCGTTCCAAGCTGTTTTTTTTTCTTCTCTCTATCTGCGTAGTCGTCTGCACCCTTATTATAAGGCTTAGCACGCACCTGCAACTTTGTAGTTGCCGTACACTCGGCAATAGGTTAATCGCCGGCACTTGTTTTTTAAACCGCGCGCACATAGCTCGGCAACTGCCAAACAACTGGATTATTTTCTTTCAGTTTTGGCGCCTTGAACACTTGCAAACTGCTGACTTGTTCAGTTTATACCATGGTTTATTAATATAAACGCTGTACTCACCTTTCTCTTGTCTTTCCTCTGGACTGAGACCTCCCCAGATCTCAACCACGATCTCACACATCTCGTTCCAAGCTGTTTTTTTTCTTCTCTCTATCTGCGTAGTCGTCTGCACCCTTATTATAAGGCACAGGTTTTTGTTTTTTTTCCATGACAGAAATAAAATTTTCTGTCCAAGTAGGATCATTCTCCATCTTGCTGTGTAGAGCGGACGTGACAGAATGTGGAAAAGGGCCTTGGTTAAAAAAAAACAAAGGGAGGAGGCAAGGAGACGCGGGGAGAAACGGCAACAGTTTTATCGCCTATGCGCGCCGTGTCATCGTTTCCGGTGTGTTACAAAATTTCGAGCAACAACTGCGTTGCCGGCAAGTTGTAACAAAGTACACATTTTTTAAAATTGCCACTAAGTTGCCAGCAACTCGAGTTGTATGTGCGCGCGGTTCTTCTTTATTTCATTGTTCACACCCGGGCAACTAAATAGTTGCGCCAACTCAAGTTGCCATGTGCGCGCACGGTATGATATTATGCCATCTCTTTCTTCCTCCCTTCTCTTTCTCGGTTCTAATATCGATCGTGTTCTATGAATCGAGAGGTTAAACAAAACGGCCGTCTCGTTAGTTACAGTGTTTCCTGAAAAAAAAATAGACATCTGGTCTCCGCCGATACGAACTTTGTTCCCGCATGTTGTTTTTGTTGCTATCGTGTGAATAAAAGGACGTTCTGAATAAAAAAGGATGGTTGTACAGGATTTGCTCGCTTTTACTTATGACCAAATATTGCTCAGATCTGACCCCACAGAAAATATGGTAATAGGTAAAAACTAGGCAAAATTTGCTGACAGCTGATCTCGCTGGCACCTACCCGATCAACTGCCATGGCGGTTTTCCCAATTTTAAGGCCGCTACTGTGTGCTTTTCCGGTTTTCACATGATGTGTCGCTTACGGCATTTTCAGGAAGGCGCCATTATTTTCTTTAGGCCAAAGTGTAATTCGCATTTGATTTTCATACTTTGTGGCAGGGATCAAAAGTCTAAATTACTGATATTTTAAAAAGAACTGTAACTCCTTGTCACCTGTGAGTCCATGAAATAATTATTATTTGTGCTAAATCTAACATTTGGATCATAAATTTTTAATGGTTAACAAAATATGCCGACATGGAGAGTGGTCAATGTTGCAATTTTTTTTCTGTTTTTCAGTCCTTAAACTTTGGTCCAGCATCTCTTTGTGTTCTGAAGAACAGTTGTATTACTATTTTTGTTTCTGGAATTCGAAAGAAATATACTTTTTCTGATTGGATTTGGATGCTATTTTAAGGTGAGTTGAGCATTTTGCTATTGATTTCATAATTTTGATAATATTCTCCCACGAATCGTTAGAGGCAGCGGCGTAGCGTGGGGGCCGAAACTAGGTAGGCAAATCTGCACGCACATTGGCTGCACAAATTATCGCATTGTTGGCTTTTGGTCACCTTACATGTTTATTAGGTAAAAGTGCGGTAAACAAACGAGGTATTTTGCTATAAATATTTGCTTCACCATCTATGCCAAGAGTGCATGATAACATCAGTAAAGTAATGTTACAACAGTCTCAACAAAAACAATATCAACTAACTCAACAATAACAGCACTGTAATAACTGTACTCACGTAATGTTTACTCTTTGACATGTCTTTCATGTGGGCAAAATTATTATGGAGGTGTCGTTGAAGGAACAGTTTTAATGATCAGCTTTACCTCCATGGCTAGGAATATCTTATTTGATGTTCGTGTCTGGTTCATAGTTGAACGTGTCTAGTCTATTTTACTTTTCTTCATGAGAATCTAAAAGAGAGCTTGCAGGCAACATTGGCTGCTTTCAAAACAACAGCCACGTTTGTTAGGGGGTTCATTGAATTCATCTTGCCAAAACACACGGTCTAAATTTATCTAGGGTCTAGCCTCAGACCAAGATCTAGTCTAGACCTATGTTAGATGCGCCGAGCAGGGTTGTCAGATTTTTATTCCGAGCTGAAGCCAAATCGCATGCGAAAAAATGCCGGAAAAGAGCCAAACCACCTCCGAAATGGGCCTTTCGGAGTCAGGATTTAACTAAATTTTCTACAAACTGTTCGTTTACTGAATATACATGGATATTATAGTTATCATTAATTTTTCTACATACACCAGAGTGACATAAGAACTGAGTGTTAAATGGATACAGGGGTCATTTTTTAAATTTGTGTTCATCGGACAACTATGATCATATGCCTGATCATATGAAATACGATTTTGAGAGAAGTACAGTAGGTGTATTATTTTATTTTTTAAAATGTGTTAATATTAACCTGAATTATGTTGGAGCCAAAAATAACGAAAGAACAAATTAGTCATTTGAGAACCAAGAGCTTTTTAAAGACAAATATCTGGTATTTGGCTTCAAAAGAGCTAGGTCTGGCAACCCTGGCACCGAGATGATGCAAGTCTTAGCTAACACGCACGACCTCATTCCACTTCGGCCATTGGGTAAAGAGAGAATCATCTGACCCCGTTTTTCTTCCGTAGGCATTTTGATTTTTGCCTACAGGTATGGAAATTTTAACACTACCCGGGATTGCCTTTGGGGCTCAGTCTGGGTTCGAGTGATGATTTTTGCGTACAATACAGTACAAGAGGCGCTGCCAGCGAGTTAACCTGTGTAGTCAAATTTCCAAAGTGACTACTTGGCTGTCCAAGCTGGGCTGCGTTTGGGGCTCAGTCAGGGTGCTATTGTCGTTCTTTTGCTATTGCACTGGTACGGTAGAAGAGGTGCGGCCCTAGGAGTTGCCTGTTATAGTCAAAAATATGAGATGACTTGCACAGCGCTTTTCATGTTTTTGGTCAGTCTACTAAGCTGCGAATTCATAAAGGCTGATGAGTGCTGGCATTTCTTATTTCAATTATTTTCTCCTTTTTTTTTTCCTCTTTAACATCTCATGAGGCCTTCCTTTTTCAAGTGGTAGTCAGTGACTATTTGACTACCATTACGCTACGCCCCTGGTTAGAGGCGCGATATTCGACCACCCATGCTACAAACACATACACATATTCTGATAATCACACTCGTCAATGCACTCTAAATCATATCAGCAAGTAACGCACGAATGAACAATCTTAGGTAAATATATCACTGAACGCCTTCCCAATTATAAAAGAAATGAACGGTGTTTTTGTTGTTGTTTTTTTCTAGGTCGAGAAAAGGGCAAACATTCCATGCAGCTGTAATCTTAGCACTCCAGGTTCTGGTTGTCTCTGGCTATGAAAAGACAGCGCAGTTCCTCTTTGTATACTACTAACCTTGTAAATCTGGGATCTCAGATGTAAGACTCTTAGGGCAAATCGGAATCAGTGGCTGTCTGCATTATGAAGACACGTTATTTAAGGTACTGCGTCAACTATAGTGCCTAGTGAACACTACTAATATTTTGGGAGTTTCCCGTGGTTACCGCAGTGCGTTAACTAACGTAAAGATTATGCATACGACCACAGATTTCTTCAGGTGCGCTCATTCAAATTCAGCCATTTACATTACCGCGATACCAGCGCGTAATTTCAATTAGGTATTTTCAGCTCCATTACATGACCTAGGAAATCTTGCTCACACGTTGGTTTGTTTACATGCTCTGCTCATGTATGATTACTCGTCATTTATCAAAATATCCTCGCAATCTCTAGATCACGTAGTGTAACTGACCCGTCTGAATATACCTCATCGGTAGACAACATGCATGAGTTACTTTATAGTCCTCTTTGACTTCTGTTGTATTCAGTACGGTCGATCTTTGGAGAGAAAGGAAATTCAGCGCAGATCCTTTTATCTGTATGAAAAGACCTGCATCCTCACGAAAAAGACTACATTCCTGAATTTTTAACTTGTGGATGTACTTGAATGGAAATCGTCGACAATAATTCTGACAGATCGGAAACTTTTAATCGGAGAGAGAGACAATAGAGCTCTTCAGTGAAAGATACGCTCGTCTTGAAAGTCTTTTTGTCCCTTGAGCACTCTAGTGCAGGGGCTGGGCCATACCTGGGTCATGACGCCTGACATCAATGTTATCACGAAAGATCTATTTTGTGTGCATGTTACCGTGCAAATGGAGTCAAGTTTAGAAAGAGAGACGAGAAATCTCCAACCTTTCTAAGGATGCTTTTCTGAAATCCAAATTATTACCTTCCTAGTTAACCCGTGCGGCGGTGATCCCGGGGACATCTCCAGATAGGTGTAATCCTGTTGCTTCTTGGACCTGAAATTTCAAGACTTTTCCTAAATATCATTTTCCTCATGATCTATCATAAGTTAATGAGTGACGACCAATTTTTAGCAAACCCGCTCTCCTCTCTTATTGGTGGTCGGATCATATAAGACCCGATCACCGTTTAGAGCTACTGGTGATCGGGTCGTATAAGACCCAATCAATTTTAAGAGCCATTGGTGATTTGGATATTCTTCTTGTTGCTGCTGAAGTCATTTTATAGCAAATACAGAAAAGTCCATAGCTCTGACTATTATGAGACATAGGTGAGGGCTTACATCATCATTTTGACATATAGACTATAGGGTTTCCAATAGTATTTTGGCTTGTAATGCACACTGTTAATGTGCTACTTTGACGATATCAAGATTAGCTGCTTCTTGTCCTAGCAAAGTCGTTCGCTTCGAGGTTTTAATTCGCACAATGGAGGGTGATGACCGCAGAGACAACATTTTAAGTTACAGTATTAGGAAAGTCATAGGTGAAATCGAAGGTGAGGAAGGAAATATTGTACGGCAAGGAGATAGAGTTCGAAATAGAAGATGATGAGATAAGAAAAGATTTGCTCCTTGAAGAGGTGTTTGTGAACCAGGTGAAAATTTTAATATCTTTTCATTTTTATAAATGCCATAAGGTTCAAGATATTGAGGGTTTAAGTTATCTCTTCGTCATATTTTGTATTGTCCTCCAGCAACATCATCAGTGTTTAATCATAGATCTACTGCAAAATATAAAAAAAAAAAACGTAAACCATCAAGCCATTTCAGCTTCATCCACACGAATAAGGACGACGGACCTTAAACCCCTCAGATTAATCCTTCATAATGACCGTACCGGTACTTGAATACTAGGTTTGGGCGTAGATGTCGCGCGCCCGCCTAGATTACATGCTAACTGTCATCATATTGATAGGAGGTGTAAAATGGTTACTGGGTTGCATAAATGACATCTTTGCACTTTGGGCAGACCATAGATGCTCAGTCCTCTGCAGCAAACAACTTATGGTATAAATGTCGATGGTGCCGGTCGCCCTTTGTTTGTGTACCTTGCAAATGGTTTAATTTCTTTTTGCCACATACATTTTTAAACGGGTGTTAATTTTTGCATGCTAGGTTTAACAGTGATTCTTGTAGGGAGAAACTTGTTTCTAAAGATTGCGAATCTAGGGGCCGGCATTCAAGCAAAACATGGTATTCCTCCTCAAATACACAGATCAAAGATTCTTTTTGAATAATATTCTATTTTTGGCATCGGCCACCTACCTCTTTCTAAAGTTATAAGAGCCCAGTCTAAATTTAGTGACTGAAATTCGTAATTATTTTTTTTTTTATTTCAGATAAGTATCCTCAAACCCCATGTTTAATAAATTTGTATAATCTCCTGCCACTGAGTTCTTCTACAGCATTATGCCATATTTGTAAGAATATATTCTATAGACGTTGCTGGAACTGCGAAACAAGCAGATTCTCATCCTCCACTCCCTGGTTTTCCCACACATATCCGAATCCGTTAGTAATATTTTTTTATACAAAAGACGCCCAATTTTCAGTGGTTCCATTTACTTTAAGATGGATTTTAAAAAAAAAAATTAGGCCCACAAAGTTCTTATCTTGTGTTTTCAGGATTTTCAACCAGTATCATATAATCCTTGTACATTTCTCTCTATAGAGCGGATAAACTGATAACTCGTTATATAATAATAATATGTATGTATTCCGCATAGTTTTCCGTGCGCCTAGAACTGATTTGATGAAATTTAGAAGGACTTTGTCCATGGGCCGAGCTTCATAAAACCCTCATATTTCGCACGCATATGACAGAACTAGCGAAATTAAAGACTGGAATAGTTTCAATTGCATAAGGGTGATAACTCTCGGTTGCTTTTTTTAATGTAAATAGCTTTTCAAGTTAATGCATTTTCTCCTCGGCTGGCTATTCTCTCAATATATTATGCTTTTTGAAAACTTACCCGAACCTGCGACTAACAACCCTCAATATTTAAAAATTCCCACAACGTCTATCCAACTACCATTATATGTCCATTTATTTCGTGCTGCGAGTTTTCCACCTCTGCGGAAAAAAAAAACATGCATTTTATTTTACTAACATTTACAGTAAGTCCCCACTTGGTAGAAGAACTGTATAACGTGACCAGAGCTCTGTGCAAACCATGTCTACCTTCGCTGAATATAACAGTATCATCCGCAAATAACAGTAACGCAAGCAGATAATAATTCAGGTCGATTCCCTTTACGCCATTTTCTTGGAATTTCTGAGATATATCATTTATAAACATAGCAAACAAGACAGGGGATAAAGAGTTCCCCCTGAAAAAGGCCAGAACTTGAAGTAAATAAATTGTTTTCCCCCTTTTCCCGGTTTCTTCCTTTTACTCAGTTTTAGTTTACTATAGTATTCTTTATTACTTACTTTATGTGAGCAGGTGGGAAGTGTTTTAGGGTGTCGGGTGAGCACCAGGCTCGCACGTGGAAGTTAGAGAACATATTTAGGCAGTAGGTGTTTAAGAATTAAATTGCTGTAAAGTTAGCGTCCCTGTAGTGTAGTGGTAACACGTTCAGACGCGAGCTGAGAGACCCTGGTTTGATTCCCGGCAGGGGCACGAAATGTTATAGTAATTATAATTGATAATTCACAGTAATTTGGTAAAATCCCTCGTGACACACTTGCCAACAATAATATGTAACATCTGGAAACTTATTGGACAGCTCACATTCCTCTCCCTTAATAATAAAGAAACTATACTATATGCCTTTCCACCCGGTTAGACTTAAGTGCTAACATTTATAGCTAGGCCTGCGCAGCAGGTAGGTAGGCATCCTCATCCTTCTCAGGCAAGCAGGCAGACAGGCAGGCAGGCAGGCAGACTCTCGTCCTTCTCTTCTTGTTCCTCCCTCTCCCCCGCAACACCTTCCGTTCCGACATCTCACAGCTAACGAGATATAATATAAGTCTGCCCTGGTCCCAGAAAAAAAAAAAAACGTATTAAGAGGGGGATTCCATTTTAAGTCAAAGATTGCATAACGGCGTTGCCGGTTAATCGATGGTTTTAAGGTGGTTTTTTTTTTGTTTTTTTTTTAAGAGCAACAACAACAACGACAAAAAAAGAGCTCAATAAATGTTATATCAAGCCCTTGTTTGCGTTTTCTCCTTTATCTGTCAGACTGCTCTTCTTGACTTGATTTTCCTTTAACTTCAGTAGTTAGTATCGGTCTACACTGGCACGTCTCACGTGTCTTTTAATGTTACATACTAATTACAAGTATACGCTAGTATCGTTTGCTGCAATGTTATGGACTTAAATTGTATTAGGTCCGCCCGCAGCTGACAACGCAGAGATCGGTAAGAGTTTGTGACGTAGGATATGATTTCGCAGAGATCCGCTACGAAATGAACTCAAAGGTAGCTGAATTTAAGTCCACTGATATCCGAGCCTCTACTCACTCATTTGATAATCATCCATCTACTCATTCATCCAGCTGATCATTGCTAAGCACCATGACTGGATAAAGACATTCGCATTCGCATGACTGAATCTGAGCAATTAAAAAAAAATAATTTTAAAAAAAATAAATAATTACAAGTATCTAAGTGTTCATTGTCCTGATTCGATACTGCATTCTTGTGCCTAGCCTTCAGCCAGTAAACATCATATAATTTTGCTGTGCCGCACAAAGTTGGCAGATCACATTGATATCAGTAAACATCATATAATTTTGTTGTGCCGCACAAAGTTGACAGATCAAATTTGTATCAGTAAACATCATATAATTTTGTTGTGCTGCACAAAGTTGGCAGATCAAATTTGTATCAGTAAACATCGTATAATTTTGTTGTGCCGCACAAAGTTGGCAGATCAAATTTGTATCAGTAAACATCCTCTTTTGTAACTGCAGAGTCTTATTGAAATCAAATTAATTAAAGAACCCGGTATAATCACGGAATAGTACCTATCTTGTAGCTAAACCAATGACTAAATGAACTGTATCAATGCAAGAGCGGTCCTGTCCCAGGAGATAGCCAAAAACCCAAAGCCACTATACCAAAATTTGTGATTCTAGTGGTCTGCTAAGTCCATACAACTGCCAAAATGTGACTAGCAGCAAATTTCTATTCAAAAGATAAGAGTACCTGTGTGCCCCATGACGGCCGACTCGCTACCATGAAAAATCCTTCTGTATAAAGCATGGATCCCCTACAGGCCCCATGACTGTCTTAACGGTGTAGTGAAAATCAGCACACGATTATTTTTCTGTTTTTCAGTTTCAGAAGATGCCAAATACTTATATCAAAGAAACACAAGGAATACATAAAAAATATCAGGGGAGAAATTTCATTTGGTTGAGAAGTTAAACGAAAATGAAAATCTCCCTGGGGCATAAACTACCCGCGACAGCCGGTGAGATTTAATGTGACTTCCGCATTAATATATGCAACAATTTAATAAGTCATGCTCGGTCAAAGGCGTCACCTTGTTTATGGGGTGGGACAATCTGTGAAGCATTCCACTATAATCAGCAGTCCGCATTTGTTGAATGATTATCACCTGAATTCCGCCGTCAAAGATAGTCTAGCCCTGGCCTCTGACCCCTGGCAGCTGCATGGATACTTGCAATTTGTTCCTCACAAAACAACAATAACAACAACAACAACAGCAGCAGCGAAAAAGACACTTCCTGTGAAACAAAGGAGCTGTTAAACGCCACTACTCTCATTTTTCATGTACCAAACCATTATCATTACAAATCCAAGTCCATCTCCTTTCACATAAGCCTAGTCGTTTTCTGCTAGCACAAGTCTTGCAGCTTGTTTCCAAATGATTATATGAACGGACAGGAAACTCTTACAAGACAAGACTAAGGGACGTACTTAATTTATCGTAGCACCCCCTATGATCTGTTCGGACGGCCTGAGAGAGAAAGAAAAAAATTCAATGCGAAATATGAAGCAGCGATTGTGTGAGCAGGTGTCTCCCAGGGATGAAGAAGTGTCACGCCCCTGATGTCTGTGTTCTACATCTTGATATGCGTTGTCTGCCAGAAGATCTTAAGCTGATTTTAAATTAGATCCAGGCCCAGATAATAATTTTGGCCTTTAGACTGTCAGCTGCAGCAGCTGCCGGCAGCAGCTATCAAGCTGGTATATTATAATATATCTTGGTAAGTACAACACACGTAACAAACTACACACTGTGTATAGTGCTCCTACTGCTTGGGAATGGAGAGAATTTCACACCAAACAAAGAACTGTCTGCTTAGTGGTTGTGGTTAAGTTGTTTAGGTTTAATTCGAGACAAGCCACCCGCTTTGAGCCAGAGTAGTTCCCAAGTGGTGAAGATTTTCTTCTAAACTTGCGAAAAAATGCTTTGGCTTTGTTGGCAGATTTTGGATAAGAGATTGTGCCTGGTTGTCTTTGTGGTGATGCTAAATCCTGTTTTATTCCAAACCACATAAACAGTTGAATAGGAAGAACTATGACGAACCGTTTATTAAGTCATTATAACCTACCTGTAAAATGTGGACCACTAGAAAAATTCCATGATTGCCCGAAAAGATCGGGTTTTGAGATGACGGCAAGAATTTATTGTGGGAAAATGGTCTCGCCTCTGCCAGGAGTGGAATCCAATGCAACTTGCAAGTCAGTCCTACAGGAACGATTACCTTACTGCTTATCACTCCTTTTTTTTTCTTCTCTTTAAATGTTATTCGCCTTTCTTCTTTGGACAGACATGGGTCAGAGGCTCATCCCATGCTTGTCCTTGGTATAACATCGAAAAACTCGCGCCTAAATCTGGACATAATACGTGAGGTTTCACCACTCTTCTGGTCAAGGTCATCTGGAATAACCATGATGCTAAATTGCTACTTTTACCATCGATCACTAGTACTAGCTAAGTCTTGGAGTTTAAGAAGGACTAGATGTAGATCTATATCCAGTGATATTGGCTTTTATTGCCCATTGGTATGGGAAGAGTGTCTTCGGGTCACTTTCAGTGTCACAAATGTTCATGTAGTATCGTAATAGTATAATTCATGGTATCACCAAAAATGCTATACAGCTGTATTCATTTTTATAAGAGTAAAAATTAAATGAAATCAGAGGAGCACATCATGTGTATCCAAGAGATTGTATAGTAAGAATATTTTGTGTGCATAGTTTTGTCAAATCTTCCCCAACTTCCATCCACATTTGTATGTTTACTCCTATTCCTTTTCCAGCTTAGTCCTTCGCCAACCGTTCTCTACCGAAGCAAAACAAAAATGGACTACGGGCCTGTGAGAAAGGATAGCAAAACAAGTGAAATGGTCGTTGTGTTTTACTTCACACTTATTTTTATACTTTTATGCTCTGATGAAGAGCTTCGCCCGAAAGCTTAGTTTATTGGACTTCAATATATTATTTTAATATACTAACGTTAAAGATTTTTTACACTGGACCTCCCCATTTCACTTGTTTTGCTATCCGTTCCCTACCATTCAGATACATCTATCAAATAGCAGCGATTGGCTACTAGTACGGTCTGGTGTTTGTAGCCAGCAGTTATCTGTATACTGTAGTCTCACGTATTTTCTTTCAATACGGATTGTATTTAATGCTCTCATATAACATGATAACATGGTCAAATATTCAGTCTGCCAGGGTCAGGTCACCTGTATTTCCTGGATTAGCTTATCAACACTTGGAACATGTTGCTGGTGAGGAGACTGAACTAACCGGTGATAGGAACTTGTTATCAGGTTAAGGGGGAAAGATCTGTATGTGGGACAGGCTGGTCAGATGTGCCAAGTAAATGTCACGAACATTTTTGGAGTTTTATTTTGAAATACATTAATGATATATATCCCTGTATTTTGATATGGACATGATATACGATCTCTTAATATAAAACTGCGGACTTCGGGTGTGATATGACAACTTTTACCCTTATCTGATCACAGCTGCGGACTGACCATGCTGGACAGCACGTAGGTAGTGGTGGGAGAGAGGGGCGGGGCGGCGGCGGCGGAGGGGGAAGGGGCCGGAGTAAGGGAGGGAGGGAGGAGCTGGTAATGGTGGTGTAGGAAAGAGAAGGGAGGTTAGAATTAGATATGAATACAAAGATGATGGCAAGGCCGCAATGATATCGTTCATTTCTAACACATGACGTCCATATCCTATAACTTGGCTAAAGAAAGCAATTCTCAAACATTTCTACTGGTACAATTGAGCTTTAATCACTCTGTGATCATCCCCTACTCTCACCTCACAGCTGTTTCAGCTTGGGTAAATGGCAACTGTTGCTCTTTAGACTATCCCCTGACACATAACCTAAGTAGCCGGTCAGTTCGCTCTATTATGCCACAGTCTTAGTGGAATAGCTTAACAGGAAGATTAGTTCAGTTATTCTCTTTACCGCGTTTTATACAACAGTCATTTGAAAAATCTACCATTTAAAGGAAAGCTGCATGCTAAATCATACCATATCCTGTTATTCCAATAGAACAAGTGTCTGTCAACATGATATAACGTTTCTACCTGCCCAGACAACCCACAGGCTTACAGTATTTCAAGTCAGAATTCTTATACCCGTCCACTGCGCAAGTTTACGTCAAATACTTTCTAGCCACACGGCCAAGCTCTGCAGACAGGTAATAACACGCCGGTATGAAGCCCTTATTTCCACTGTAAGCGGCAGCTGGGTCAAATAAAATCATGCTAGTCTCCTAATTTGCCGTGTCCGGAGAAGGGATGGTCTGTCTGTGTTGCTCTTGCTGCGAGATCTCAGTTGGTTTGGTCGGGTTTCTCTTCAAGGTTGATGTCTTGAGCGTGGCGAGTACACTTTGCCCTTCCCGTAACCACTTCTTAAATCACCGTTCTCACCGTGAGCACACCATTCAGATACGTACTAATATAAAATTATGAAATAGTAGCGAATGGCTACTATCTCGCGTTTCTAGCCGGTTGTGGATGTACAGGTGTGTGTAGTTGCTGAAAAAGGCCATGCTGAGGCAATATACATGCAGTATATTTCACCTGGCTAACAGGTTCAAACTTCACTCTTCTGCAGCCAAACCGGCTAAAATGATGTCCGACGAGCGTATTTAATACCAAAAGAGCTGGAGTGACCTGGATTTGCATCTACAGTTATTTCCCTTTCCTGAACAGCAGCGACTTGTGACAAAAATGATGACGTCACTGAAGTTCCAGCAACTTTTTGAATTTGGATGACCAAAACCTTACGCTTAATTGAAAGGTGAATAATGACTAATGAATAATGATTGATAGAGGTGTACTGTGGTTTCACGTAACCGATAAGATACTTTCTNAAAAAAAAATGTTCTATGGCGCCCACCGAGCACTTTAGCGAAGAAAGAGCATCGTTTTGTCACTGCGCGCGTATGTAATATGACACAGTAAGGAGAACCGAAAAAAAGGGGAGGAAAGAAAGAGATTCTACTCTAGATGGGCCAAAGAGTCAAGTGACAGCCCAGCCAGTGATAGAATGAGTATCACTGAAGAAGCACTCGTAAAATGCTATAAAATGATAATAATGAATAAATAATTCGTTTCCGATTTCATTGTATTACATAGGTTGTGAATATGCGCCTGTTGGTGGCTATCGGGTTTCCCTGCTGTGAAGAGAACAGCCAGAAGGCTGTCACTCTCTCGTTCGTTGATACACACCAACTGCTAACAATCGCCATGAGGCAGCAACTCTGGGTCGGAAGGGTGGAACATCATCTCCCCTTGCCACTGCCGCGCTTAGATGAACCTTGTTCACTTATTTGTGAACGCACTGTGGTAAACGTTTTTTTCCTAAACATTAATGAAAAAATCAATGATAGGCAAGTTTCTCAAACATGCATGGTTGTACAGTATAAAATTTGAAAATGTAAACATTAAAGTTTAAAGAAAACATATTGGTAGTACTTGCTTAAAGACAACGAACACAAAAAGAATCTTGAAGAACCGCTTTAGAGGCATTTACTTTAAGGCAATGAAATGAGGTGAGTCATTCAAGGTTCTAGTACTGTATTTTGATTTTCTCCTGCACATCTGTTATTAACTTTACCGGGAATGACGATGCAAATAACCAAAGTGTAACAAAGTGATGCTTTGGTGTTTTCCTTTACGTCATGTTGTAAAAATACTTAATATTTGACCAAGCGAGAATTGTCATTTTCTACGAACGACCATTAGGAAAACTTAGAGAAGAAAGAGGCCAAAAATACTATATATCCTCATTAAGACAACATGGTTTAGGGGTCTGTGTACAATTTCGAAACAATCCGGTACTTAGGTAATGTAATAGTGAAGAAACACTTCTTAATTTATTTTTGAAAGCAGCAGAGAACATAACCCTAGTTGCATACGCCGAATAAAATACTGTGAATTTCGTGAGCAGAAAAACAAGTTTTGCCGTATTGGTGTGAATGCATTGAAGTAGGCCTATGGAGGAGATCGACACAAAACTACACTCTAAACTGCGATGTCGTGGAAAGAGGAAAATGTAGCAGGAGAACGAATCAGATAACATGGGAAGAGACTTTTCTCTGGGTGAAACCTCCAACTGATGGAGCAAAACCATTCAAGGGTTGATCTGCCTCATTTTTGGCTCTTTTTCATGACCGATTTGGGTCCCGCTCGGAAAACAAACTGGCAATCCAGCGCAGTAACTACTTCTTTCCTGCTCTCATCTGTGCTGGTGTGTTCATTACTTTCTCAGACACGATAGAAGCCACCCTATCAGTTCTCAGTCTTTACCTGCAACACTATTCTTATACATCGCCGTGTACATCTCTGCCTCTAGTGCATTCTGTCTGTTTGTTGCTCTGTTCTCCTGGAATCGAAATTACTTAACCATTTACATTGTTTGAGATACACATTCCAATTGCCTTTGAAATTCAAAGCGTACATTTTGGACAATACTGGATAGCCGAACAATACAGTGGAAGGTTTTAGGGGTGGATTTAGCCGCTGTGCCTTCCTCTTCTCTTAAGGTTAACTTGAGCAGAGTATGGTACCATCTTTACTTTAGTCCGTTGAGCCGTAATACCAGTTGGTCAAGATGACCTATATTTGCTTTGATGACATGACCTCTGAAATCCAGTCCCATTTTCTCTCCCCGGACACTGACTATGTTCTGTGATCCCTGGCCTGGACTAGTCGCTTCAGAACCACAATGAGGGACAATGTACCATAATTACGTGATAATAACAATGAAATGAATAGGACATGGGAAATCCTCGTCAGTGTTTCTGTTTGATAGACTGATCTCAGCCATATAACTGATTCAACAATATGTAGTATGAGGATGGACCAAAACTGAATCTGACACCAAGGAGAAGAGCATAATGGGAAGAGCAGAAAGCCTAGACTAATTTGGACAGTTTTCATTTGGATGTCATTGTAAGATGCGACTTCGTTTTGTTCAGTGAGAAGTGTTATGTTACCGTGCGGAATGTGAGACGTACTCTTCAAAATGTGCGTGGTTTAAATACTTCGAAATTAACGCCTTGTCGAGCATTCATTTGATTCATATGGGCATACAAAATCACAATCAAATAGATGATAGAATATAAGAAATATTAAAAAAGAAAAAAAAATTACTCTAGTGGATAATTTTGAAACGAGCTCAAATAAAATGGTATTCAATTAATCCGGAATGCTTAGTAAATCTCTCAGGCTACGACCCTCCCCCTTCCTTTTTAATAATAAATAAATAATAAATACGACTTTATTTACCCCGTAGGGAAATTGTTTTACAATGTCATACAGTGTTACACATCTCATTCATAATACAAACACATATAATAATACACATTATACATTTTTTTTTTTTGATATCCCAGTATCACGAAACCTTTCACGTCTTTTGAAAAATAACAATGTCCACCACACAGACCTAAAGTTTGATAGTCGTCACTGACACGCACATGTGAATGAAGACAGGTAATCATAGCTTCAGATAAAGATTCGCTAGACAGCAGGTCAGTACCGATGACAAACACGCGCTCAACACACAGTATGTTAATGTAGTGAAGAAGATTGTCTAGACAAAGGTCCTAGCGCGGACCTGTGAATAGCGAGATTCACCTTCACCATTACCTTTTCATTGTTTGTTTGTCAAGGGGTTGATGAGGCCAGGCTGAGCCCTAGGAAGGCTGGAGCGGTGTCACTGAACAACATCAGACACTATCGTAACATGTGTGATAAACAACTCAGTATGTTGGGACTTGTGACAAGTAACAGTTGGTGGCAAGGCCAATCGATGTAGTAGTATGTGGTGTCAGTAATTTAATACATCTACACACTACATTAGCAAGTTGAACAAAATAATCTGTCCTATCGGTTACGCTCCTAGGACATCAGTGTAGCCGGTTTGGCTGAAGAGAAGCCAGTCTCCTAGATTTACCGTGTCCGGAGAAGGGATGGTCTGTTTGTGTTGCTGCGAGATCTCAGTTCATTTGGTCGGGTTTCTCTTCAAGATTGATGTACTGAGCGTGGTGAGTACACTTGGATATATCTATCTACTCTTATCATGGCACGGTCTCTTCCGTTGTTTACATTTATCCGAGTCCTGATACATCCACCTGACTAATGTCTTCACACAGTAACAAATAATTATATAATATTATAGTCTACAGTATTGCTTTGTGCTAATTCCATTGATTTGAAGTGGCTTTCTAGGCCGCGTTATGCTAGTTTCAATGTGGTTTTTTTTTTGTTTGTGCTGTAATTTTCCAAATGTGAAACACAATAATGTCTATGTGGCATGACAGGCGATATGCCTAACTTCTTACTTTCAAGTTAACTTTTCTTTTTCGTTTGCGCCTGTGAAGTGAAACGATGAAAATGCGTGTCTTTGGGAGTGGGGAGGGGAAAAGGGGTGATGGGGTCCACAGACTGCCGATGGATTGTAGGAGCGGGAATGGCATTGACGCAAGTTTGAAATAATCATAAGAAATGAGAGATAGGGAGAGGGTAGTGCCTTATTCTATAACTTTCTGCACAGACTTCCATCCCCCACTTGGGCTGCATGGAGTGGCAGAGAATAAAAAGAGGGGAGAAATACTTATTTGAAAATAACGAAGACACTGATCTGCTCTCAGGTACTCAACTCAGTTCATATTCAATGGCGCTAGTAAGCTAGAAAGTATTGAGACAAATCTCATAGGTGATCCAAAGACAAAAAACAACAACGTTTACTTAATTTCAAAGTTAAATGACTTCTAGTCTATAAGTTAAATTTTAAGCCGCGGAGATCCGGCACACATTAGAAGATGGATATTGCCTGGTAATGCTGAGAGTATTTAAGTATCTTGAATATGTCGCAGCTGATCAACTTAAAAGCCCATGTCTACTAGACTAATTGCATATCTGTTCGTTGTGCGCCTGAAACAATTCCCCCGGCCCCCGCTAAGTTGTGACATCTATTTGAATGTGTTTGGCAGGTCGACCAAATAAACCTCGATCAATGAATCTAGCATCAGTTATAGTCTACATTACAAGACAAACACCCCATTTTACAAATGGGCAGGCAGGCAACGTACCAGCGGCGAAAGAATACCTAGCGCACCGAAAGGCATCATAGACAAATGCATTAGACTCCGTGAAAAAGTTGGACGATTGGCGAATCGGGTGGATTGAAAAGATTTATCGGAGATTGTATTTCGTTGCTATACACATTTTTTTTTTAATGTAAAAAAAAAATAGAGAGGACTGATGTTTATAGTTACCTTTTGTGTATTTTTCTACGAATTTAGGTGAAAACCGCATGTTTTTACGTTACGTAGTTCTCAAGAAATCTGTGACACAAATTTGGCTGGAGCGCTTTATTAATATAGATATATCAATATATAGGTCACCCGAAATCAAAGGAACCGGGCAAATCGTTTCGCATGAACCTTCTGTTGGGATTTACAGGAGAGCCTGTGTCAACAAAAATAGCAATCAATGATCGAATGCATAATCCATATTATGTTAATGAACGTTCTGCGTTAATTACAATGAACACTCTACTAGTATAATGTTATCACAAAACGTTCACTAATGACTACGGTGACAGACTAGTAAAAATCTACGTCTTGTGTCTCACCGCTAGAATGGGTGCAGAGCTATAATTCGCGCCAGTCTAGATTTATTGGAGCTGAGAAGGATGAGAATACATTGTGCTTTTAGAATACATCATAATTTATACATTCAATAATGCAATAGAAAGAAAGAGAGAGAGAGAGAGAGAGAGAGAGAGAGAGAGAGAGAGAGAGAGAGAAGGGGGTACTTTTCAGCGCGGTATTGCTTGCTTGTTTAGTTCATATGGGATGCCTCCCTCCACTCAGTACTATGCTCTTTTCTCCAGCTTTCTTTTCTCTTTAACCACAACAGAGCAAGAACTTTTGCTTTGACTTTTGACGTTAATGTTGGCATAACGCACTGTCACGACCGAGCAGGAGGGTGAACGCGTAGTCTGTCGTTCGTTTAACATACGATCAGGAAACAATAGCACGGAAAAAGATCTCTGCTGTGAACGCGTCATAAGTGTGGAATGGAAGAGCTTGGGCGAACCCAATACGGAATTTAAACACTGATGATTAGAGCATCTCCTCCAGTGATAGGAATGCGAGTGGAAAATGTAGCACTTTCACAAAGATCTCCAAACGCTGTCTCAATATCTTATTGAACTCACTCAACTGCCGACTCGCGGCAGCGGATCTACAAGTTTGTCATCCGGATGAGCCAATCCTTCATCCGGATGAACCGATTACTCTGCTAATCCGTCGATCCAAATACTTCATCCGGATTCGCCTCACCTCTAGTTTGTCTAGGTACTTTTGGTCCTTGAAAAACACCAGTGCGTAGAAATACCAAAGTTTGGGTTCATATACACCTGGTATATTATTATTGGATCCTTCGACTTTCGTCAGTTTTTTGTTCAGAAAGAGGCGCAGGGTGTCATTTTGGTGTCGTTTTTTACAACCGAGTCTTTGTCTGGCCCTGGCTCGGGTTCTTTTACAAAATTAACAAGTTCATGATAACTTGTTCCGTATGTAAAGGCATATTAAGCCTTATATCACTGTCTCAGGATGTCCTGCTTGCTATGTCGAGGCTTGTTGAGACATTTCTTTACGCCTTTATCTTTGTGTTCTTTATTTTGTATGTTGGCAACGACCTTAAGTCTCCCGTCTGTGGCTTATATTAGGGTGTGATGCTCAGAGTGTAGTTTTCCTTCATCAAATGAACATTCCTTGGATGAAATTATTGACTCATATCTAAATAGAATGTGTATTTGATTTTCGACGGTAATCTTTGATGCTAGTAATATATTCAGTCTAGGCCGTACACTATATCTAATTGTAGGCTTTCTGAAGAACATGGGAGCGAATTTGTCTTTCTTCCATAAGCTTTCACGTATTTATATAATTTCTTCATAATTCCATGCCTGATCTTTAATCAAATAGAATGACTTTGTGGACTTGACTATACTAAGACTGAAATGTGTCGTTGGTACATTCACTTTTGGAATTTCAGACAAGGTTTGAGGTTGAGAAATCGGTAGAACATAACAGACCAACAAAGTCCTCACCTATTATGTTCATCAAATTATTATTGTTATCATTATTTGTCCTATACAGCTTTTCACCTTTTGACGAGAAATCTATTTATAGTAGTCAGTCCTTCATGGCTCGTCCCCTGTTACTGTAATCGTTTGATTTTACCTTCCAAAGGTATTCCATGAGATCTATAAATTTCAATAAACCCAAGAATATTTCCTTTGGACCACATTGCTGCCTGCCAGAAATCAAGCACTGCTCGATATTTATTTTGTCCGGCCGATCTCCGAAACATCCGACGGCAGCTTCCTTTTAATTAAGTTTTATTGACTGGAGTATTTTTTTTTTGTAAGTAAACAAATAAATATCCATCGAATAAAAAAAAATAATCGCATTTTCGTAATCAGCGTATCAAACTTAGCAAAGTCTACGCGTACGAGACTCGATTTAATACTTTATTTCCAAGAAAAAAAAATGCAGTAATTAAAATGTCACACACTGTTTCAAACTAACTTTGTACGTGTGTATTGTCTAGATTACATGGGAATTTCGTCCTTTATTCTTCTACGTTCTATGAATTTCTCAACCTCAAGTCTTGTTTGAAATGTGCCAATGATAGTCCTAATCTAGTCAAGCCCACGAAGCCATTAAGTTCTATGTTTTGGGCAATGAAACATGAATAAATATAAACACGTGAAAGCCTGCTAGTCCTGGTGCTGGCAGGGTTTCTTTGTCCATTCAAGAGACACCCGAAATTTTATAAATCTATACCACAAGACACTTTAAAAGAGCCTGGGTGTCAAGCTGAAATCAAATACGTTTTCTTTTTATCGCCATTCAAAGATAAAAATATGAGCTGCTAATTTAAGAAACAAAATCACATTTTGCCACCCTAAAACATCAAGAAAGTATCAAGCCATACAATATGATAGGATATGATATAATGTGAAATACGAAATATCTATCTACATGACTAGGGTGTAACCCGGCAAGGAAAGCGTCACTAATAATGATGTTTTTACATGAAACTGTCCTAAATTTACGTTCAGTTTGAAGTAAGCATCACATGACTAAAGCTGTAGGCAATTTAAAATGATAGTTAGAGCTTTCATATTTTCCCGAAACTTTCTACAGATGTCTTTCACCCATTGATATATTCATACATACATTACGGACCATAATGTAGGATCTGGCAGTACAAATATGACCATACCCCCTTAATTTGGACGTAATCCTAGAAAATAAATAAAGTGCCAATCATCGAACCATACAATATAAAACCACGATTTTGCCATCCAAATGCAAGTTTCATGAAATGACAAATTAAAAGAGGATGATCAAGATATGATTTTTAAGCTTTTAAATAAATGAACATGTATGTAAGATAGCTACACCAGCTAAGTGATTGCTGATTAATTCATTAGGGAACAATATGAGCAGATTTGTAGGATGAGACAAATGTGGTTAACAGCTTGTAACCATGATTTCCTTTCAATTTAAAGTGGACACGGTACACATATGCTGTTTATCACACCAGTGTTTTCTTGTTAACTTACCGTAAAACTGAGTTTAAAGTGGTAAATGTAATCCTTGAAGAAATGCAGATCATAAAGAAGGGGGTGCAGTTATTCTGTTGCCAGTGACGGCTAAACTGTTAATCCAATTCCAGCGAAGTTGGTGTCAGAATAATTAAAAGAAAATGAGTCATGTTAAAACCCGAATCTTGTACTCCGTGATGGGAGCATGACCTTATTAGAGGAAACGAAAACTGAGTGAAGTGGAATTCCCAGTGAGTATTTATATCTTTGACCTTACTGTGAATAGACACATGGCCGTAGATATCTTGAAAGCTGACGAAGTCTCATATTTACAGCCACAACAATTCAGTTTGATGAATCATCTTTTATATGTTCTTAGGGATGTGGTTACAGTGAGAGTGGGGTGTGCTGTGAAGAAGAGGATGATGTACAGTATAAACATTAATAATCCTGAAGAGTAAAATGATATTTCCTAGATGTAAGTGCCTTTGCGAGTATATGAAACTAGTCTAAACGTTTTTCCTAAAATGAATTTCTCTACATCATACTGCCACTGAGGAATAGGCTAGAATATGCTTATTGTGGTATTTTAGCACATAAATATTTGCGAGTACTTACAGATGCGCGAAGGACATATCGTCCGTGTTGACGTATAAGGTCGTATGCGACAGAAGTGAAGTTCGGAGAAAAATGAGAAAAACTGAAATTTCAGGGGGTGACCGTTTTCTGAATGTTCTAGTTACGAAACAACTGATGTAAGAACACTGAAACTTTGCATGTGACTTGTTGATATGCTAATTTATGCACATGAAAAAAATTGAGGTGGAATGTTCATTTTTTGATAGAATAAATTACGTCCAATTTTCTTACAACGTTTTTCATCTTACGATATATCCTATTGCGTTGAGTTTTCCGGGTCGTATGATACGATACGACAGTCTTGACTTTAACTTCTCTCTTGGGTTTCTGTGTGTTTACCGTCTTCCTGGGTCGTATTCGGTTAGAATTGCTATTTAAAAGCATTCCTCTTTCTTTCTTTCTTTCTTTCTTTCTTTCTTTGTCTCTGTCTCTGTGTGTCTCTCTCTCTTTCCCTGTATGTCTCTCCTTCTCTTTTCTTTTTTTTTTTCGCCGTTGTCACCCAAATTATCTTTAAAGCTGTCACTGATATCATTGCCACTAGCATCACCACTGCCTTCTCTTCAAATTCCACCACCTCTTCAGAAACATGACATAGACTAAATTAATCTAGTAAAGTACGAATTTCTAGACCTTGTTATTAATCAGACTCGAATACTTTATCAACTGCCTGAGTTTAAACATGATCACTCATAGGAAATGTAATCATTAAACATAGGTTTAACCGGTTTTTGTTATGAGAACCTAAATTTGTGAATCGATAATTAGAAAATCAATCTTATTAGATGTACAGCATGACTACTTTCATGCACTGACCAAATGAAACTTTGAAAAAAGACCTTCAAAAAATGATTTTAGAGAGAACGAAGAGAAAGCAAGAAGGAGGTGAATTAGGAAGAGAAGCAAGACACCGAAAGATTAGAAAACAAGGAAGACTCAAGAGACAAGAAAAACAGCTATGAAGATGACGATGATCAGGGTGTTGCAGTGTTGAAAAAGTCTTAATATATTAATGCCAAATGCTTGAAATATTTGATAAACTTCATTCATCAAGAACTAAAATGGTTTCTTTCTTTACCTGTTTGGCAGAACTACACTTATGAGGTATGTATTATTAATGACCAAGATCCTGATGACATAATTATTATTAGTGATAATAATGATCAGGAAAGTGATGACGAAGAGGAGGGCTTTGAAAATGATATGAGGGTTATCATGATAACATGTAGACTTACGACAATGCAACTTTGCTATATCGTTTCAGTGAATTTAGAACCATGTTATTGTCAAATATTGCAATATATGACTGCCATATCCTTGGTAATATAGTTCTCTGATGCAAATGCGGCTCTTGCAATACACCGTTCCAGTTTATTAACAACTGTGGACGACAGCTACTGGTCTTCATCATCCACGAGGGAGCTGTTGGGAAGACTTGAGTAAAACTGATGGTATGCTGGAGGTATGGCGAGAGATTTGCACAAAGAGATTAATCCATCATACTTCTTCCTTGAAATTGGGAGAGCACTCAATTGTGCTGTGAACGCAGTCATTTTCATTATCCGTGTGACCTTTCTCAAGATAAACTAATGCTATTTTTTAAATCTGGGTTACATGCAGTACATGTACAAGCATAGATAGGATGATTTTGTTTTTATTTTGTGATGGACAATTGTCAGCATAGAGGGCAATCATCTCTGAACCTCCTTCACTCAAGCTTTTCAATAATTTGAATACGCAGCTAGTTATTTCTGCAGCGCCGCATTTTACAGTAGTTTCGTCCCACATGAAGCAATTTACTGCGGAATTTCCCAAATTGTAGGATGTTAAATTGAATACATGCAGTTTACTTTTGTAAAAGAATAAACTGTTCGGTCCAACTGGACATTCCATTACTTTTTGTAGATCAAATCAGATTGCTGCAAACTTTTTGTTGCGTCTCGCCATTTCCTTATGTTCGGATTTTAGAGATAGATCTCACTTCTTCTTTATTTCTCATATGTCTTTCCATTATTTCCTGGAGTGCCATTTTTTCGTGATCGGTACAGATTTTGTACTTTTCACGGAATACACAAAGGTCTTTCTTTGGCCGTTGAAATGCTAATAAGTATAAGTAATACGACATTCTTGTTCTCAATATTTGTCATGAAATCATTAATTTGTTGAGTCCAAAACTGTCGTATACTTATTACGACCTTTTTGTCCGCACAAAAGACCTTAATTATTCATAAAGATTTTATACGACTATGATCTTTTTACGTCGTATGTGAATTCTGATAGCACCATCAGATGCAGCTTGAAATTCTGATCAAAATGATACCCATATCTCCATATGACCTAATTTGTTGAATACGACCTTCTTATACGTCAACACGGAAGATATGTTATCTTTGCGGTAACCGTTACAGGACAACAGGACAATAGGCAAGTTCAAAACTGTTATAAACTGATCTAGCTACATTGCACTTTCACCCGACATGTTTGATTTTTGCACAAAAAAAGCATTTGTGTAGGCTAACACTGCTTAATGCTGAAATTGCTATAATGCAACCGCCGACACTCCCACACAACCAGAGGCGTTTCTTGCGAGGAGAGAAATGGAAATCCTGTCTATTGTGGCTTGTTTCATTTTACAAAGTACATCTGACTTTTGAGTATCGCCGAAAAACAAAAGTTCAAGGAGAGATGGCATGATAGTGCTTCAGGAATCCTAACTGTAATTTTAAAAGATTATTTTGACTTCTATTGAGTGATTGAACGATATATTAAAGGGAAGATTCAGAATAGTATAACTGAGCCTAAAGGAACCAGAAGAAATTTCCGAAAAAACTGAAATAGTCGAGCATAGTGGGCGAGTAGATGACCTAGTTACTGTGCAACCCACACTATGACCATGGATCATCGCTTGAATGTTTAGCGCCTCTGAATGTGATCATAGAGGTTTTTAGATCAAAGTAAATGCTTAAAATGTAATTCATTTCATTCTACTGGTAAAATACTGAACAATTTAATAAATAAATGTCTCTGCAACAGAACTTGCATGTGCATCCGTATTTTTTTTTGGTTTGTTCTTTGTTTTGGTCACTTTAAGGGAAGTTATTAAGGTAGTCAAAATAAGGTAATAAACACTGACGAATAAAACTTAAAACATTGATTTAATTTCTATATTTAGGTACCTTCAAACTAAGTTCTTCAGGCTGTTTCTCTGGATGTTACATTAAAAACGTTCTTTCCATCTGGAGCTTTTATGGATTACTGACAATGATGTCAGACAACTTGCGACACAGGTAAGTATAGCATCTTTCATCATTATGTTAAATGTACTTCTTATCTTAAGAGGAAGCCAAAGCTTTCCATGTATGTATTAGTAAATCGTTTGCCCTGTGTTTCAGTTATATTCTCCCTTATTAATTACAACTGAAGAAAATGTTATCTCTTTTCCAGTCAAACCGACATTAACTCCTTAACACACAACAACAACAACAACAACAACAACAACAACAACAACAACAACAACAACAACAACAAAGACCACGACGGCAACAACAACAACAATAGCGGCAGCGGCGGCAGCAGCAGCAGCAGCGGCTGCAGCAGCATGAAGGCTCTACAGACTGTTAATAGTGATAATCATGAACCTTTAACCACCATTCAGTAAAATATATCTCACTTTTTGCGTAAAATATATTTCAATAGAATGTTAAAAAATACTGGTATAAGAGAAACAAAATGTGATTTTATCACTTAGAAATACTGGGATCGGATTAACAGTCTTGCAGCGACTGGCAATTGAATAACTATACCCCCTTGTTTATGATCTGCACTTCTTCAAGGATCTTCAGTTAAAACGGTGTTTCGGATTAACCAGCTTCGGTTTAATCCACTTCCACTGTAATTGATATTTAATCTATTAATGTGCTCAAATTTTCCTTCCCAATTTTTAAAAGAAACTCTTGAAGCTATTGGATTTTCAATTCATGTTTGTTTTTTTTAACCACCCCGTTTCGCACACATTAACTGTGTTACCGTAGCATCTTATATTCTTATCCAATAAATAAGTGGGCAAGTTTAATATATATTATCTCAGTCATCTTGTTGGCCGCACCGTAGTACAGCGCGATGGGCATTTCTTTTGTTCCAAAGCATGAGACTTTGAGGGTGTCTGGAGGGAGGCAGTCTACAGTTTCGGCCTAGTGCGCAGGTAGGACCGCGCATAAAGAGGAGATAGGGTTGGTTAAACAAGCGCTTAAATAATTACCCTATATAACACTAGTAATTCAAAACTGCTCTGGCAGAGGATAGAGCTCACTTACTTTGCATGCCAAGTTTTGCATAACCTCTGACCCCAAATAGAGCTGCTGTAATTTAATCTGCACTGGTCAGGGAAGCAGCAATGCATAGGATTGGCCACTACAGTGTTCACAAGGTTGCTGACACGGAGCAAAAAATTACTCGCACGATAAAACATGGCTCTGCCTTCAAAACCCAACTTAGTTGACCTGCATAAACTAATCGCACGTGTGTGATCATAATGAGCTATAAGCAAAGAGTGATTCTAAAATACTCGTCTTTCTGTCCTGATGGAGCATGTGACGAGGTCATTTTCTAACTCTGCTAAGTCAAGAGTTGATTAAAAATGAGTTCTTGCCTTTAGCTTTCATATCTGGTATTCCTTTCATCACTATTAATAATTTGGCAATCAAACCCCATTAAAGTCAGCATATCTTATACTATATAGAGGGCAAAAGAAAGCGAAAGACTTGCAAAACGTGCGAAATTTTCTTGGAAAACGCGATCAACACCCGTGAAGTGACCTACGTTGATCTAGCAGGTTTTGCACAAGACCCTCTCATGTGTAACAGTAGCGTTGTGGCACGGTGTTTTGCGGCTAGATGTGAATTGCGCAGTGCCGCCGTCTTGCCAGAACTTGCTGTACAACATTACCAACACTCCAACAAGCTAGAACAGAAGGAAGAGGTGAACATTGAAATCTACACCTGTAATTTCAAAGTAACTGCGAGCTCTAGTCAGTGCGATTTTGTGTGGTTTATCGGTCAACCTGGTACTCTGACTTAAATGCTTTATTCATTATCAGTGTCTCCATGTGATAAGCCGAGATTTCGTAGTTACAGTACTTAGCTTAGGGGCCGGCAGAACAGAGCGGAGCAATAAACGTGTTGATAGAGTAGACCAGGATGTCATCTTAAGAGAGTGGCAATACTGAGTGTTTTCAGTGCAAAGACTCTTATGTTTCTTCATACCAAAGTCAGATTTTGTTAAGTTCAAACCAGTGTTAAATGTTTGATTCTGTTAACTGTGGATTGCAGGTAATGTTGTTGTTTTTTCTTTTATTGGTGCAGGGCAGAAAGTTTGCTTGTCACCACTAGACGGGTTGTCATCAGACGTGTCGCATGTGCAGTTTTCAGAGGAAAGAATGGCCTCTCATAAATAAATTAATAAATGACTAGATAAATAAATAAATGACTGGATAAATAAATGAATAGATAAATAAATACATGACTAGATAAATAAATAAATAAATGGCTGGATAAATAAATAAATAAATGAATAGATAAATAGATGACGAGATAAATAAATAAATGACTGGATAAATAAATGAATAGATAAATAAATAAATGAATAGATAGATAAATAAATGAATAGATAGATAAATAAATAAATAAATAAATAAATAGGTAAAGAAATAAATGAATAGATAAATAAATAAATGACTAGGTAAGTAAATAAATGAATAGATAAAGAAGTAAATGACTAGATAAATAAATAAATAAATGAATAGATAAATAAATACATGAATAGATAAATAAATAAATGAATAGATAAATAAATAAATAAATAGATAAATAGGTGAAGAAATAAATGAATAGGTAAATAAATAAATGAATAGATTCGGACGCATCTATGGACAAGGCGATTTCAACTTCGGGGTTGGGGTACTTCTCTCAGCTCTACTGTATACCTGCTAAAAAGAGGGGGAGAATGGGAAGATTTTCAGGAGATGTATTAGTATTTGTGAAAAATAATATATCACATTTTGTTAAATGTATGCGATTAACTAACATTGCCATTTATATCATAATAGATAAACAAGTAAGCATTGGAAATCAAGATGTAGTCTGTGCTTTTCCATACATTCCCCCCGACGGTACTTCCTTTTACTCTGATCAGTCTGAGAAAACTGGTATAATTATGCTAGAGAATGAGCTATTGGATGTTTTTAAAGACGCTGATTATGATATCCTTATCATGGGAGATTTAGATGCACGCACAGACAGTAAAAATGAATTTGTAGAAAAATGACATCGCTGACTATTTAGATTGTGGTTATGAGTCAGATTGCACGGAAATACCGAGAAGTTCTAAAGATAATTGTATAAATACCTTTGATAAAGCCTTGCTGTATATGTGCAAATGGTAGATTCAATGGGGACAGGGAAGGGGACTTTACATGCATAACTCCTAATGGATGCAGTGTGGTGGATTATTGTATTGTATGTGGAAACATGTGGAAAAATATAATGGATTTTGCAGTGTTAACACAAACTGAGTCAGACCATCTTCCTATCATGGTAACACTGAAGTCATCAACGACTGCAGTCCACAGTGTGGGTTATGTAACAGCCCAAACCACTAAGTATTGCTGGGACAACAACAAAAGAGAGAACTATTTACAACTTTTACAGTCTGACCAAATAAAAGACATATTGTATGAATCATTGAAAACAGCTTCATCAGATGTGTGTAGGGCCACTGAACTACCAACTGAAGCAATACTTAAAGCTGGAGATGCCATGAAAATAAGCATGGGTGCTACCACTAATAATAACAAGTCTATAACTGGCTGGTTTAATAAAGAATGCCATCAGCTCAAGAAAGAAAAATTGAAATGTCTAAGGAAATTCAGGAAAGAAGGTAATACTGAAAACTTAAATGAATATATGCGTGCAAAGAGAACATTTACGATAAAATGTAAAGAGGAAAGAAGAGCATACAATGACAAATTGCATAAAGAGCTTGAAGAAACTCTAAATGATTCTCAGGCCTTCTAGAGACATGTGAGGAAACTGTGTGGCAAAAAATATGTATCAAATGACATTTCTATTGATGACTTCTATACTCATTTCCAAGAGTCGTTGGATATAAAGATGATTGACCTGAATCCATGCATAAATTTCCACAACAGTAGTGATATACCTGAAGATATAGAGATGAATAAGCCTATCAATGAGAAAGAGCTCGAGGACAGTATAAGTAAATTTAAAAAAAAACCAATAAATCAGCAGGACCTGACTATGTTATTTCTGAATTTTTAAAATATGGAGAAAATCATCTACTTACTTACCTCTTGCCAATATTCAATTCCATACTCCACATGAAAAGTTATCCAGACACATGGCGCAACTCTATAATCGTACCATTACATTAAAAAGGTGAGGTTAATGATCCCTTCTGAGTATTTTGAGTAAAGTATTCTCATCGGTTATCAACACTCGAATCCAAAATTACATCAGGAGGAATAACATTGTTGTTAAAGAGCAAGCTGGATTCAGGCAAGATTACAACACCATACATAATATTTTTACCCTGTACAGTATGATACAAAGATATCTATGTAAACCACGAGGACGCCTCTATGTGGCTTTTGTTGATTTTTTGACACGCTGAATAGGGATAAATTATGGAATGTTTTACAGTCATGTGGTATGAATGGAAAGGTACTAGATGTACTGAAAGATATGTATAAAACTGTGCGCTGTCAGGTACGAAATAACGGCATATTTTCTGACTTTATAAGTTCGACTGCAGGGGTTAAACAAAGTTGCATTTTAAGTCCTGTTCTTTTTTCCCTATACATAAATAAACTAGCAGAGAAAATAAAGCATGAAATATAAACGGGAATTCAGCTCCATCCTTCCGTAATTCAGGTTAGTATACTGTTGTTTGCTGATGACATAGCTCTTGTGTCAGATACAGTAAGTGGACTACAGAAAATTCTGAATATTCTTGAAAAATTTTGTGAGGACAGTGATATGAAAGTAAATTTAAAAAAGACAGATGTTGTATTTAGGAATGGGGGCCTACTAAGAAAGTATGAAAAGTGGCATTATAAAAATGAAAACGTCGAAATTGTATCTTGTTACAAATATCTTGGCACCATTTTTGGATAGTCACCCAAACTGGAACCAGCAAATCAGTCGAATTGCTCTTGGAGCAAGGAGAGCCCTTACTGCTGCACTCTCGGCCTTAAATAAACTGGACTTTGTGTCTTATGAAATTTATTTCAAGATTTTTGATACAAAAATTGTTCCTCTATTAACATATGGTGCAGAGGTATGGTGCGAGAGTATGAAAATTGAAAAAAATTGAAAGAATACAGTATGATGCCTACAAACGGTTCTTGGGTGTGTAAGAAGAAGTGCAAGAAATTATGCCTGTTTGATGAATGTGGGAGAATGCCCCTACAAGTGATCATACTGTTGAAAAAGATCAAATACTGGAGCGTGTTTTAAAGATGGATGATAGACATTATCCCAAAATATGTATGGAAATGTTAACAAATTTAGATAAGAAAGGAAATGTTAATTTTATAACTTGTGTACGTAAGACATTATGTGAATCAGGTTTTGGATATGTATGGATAGACCAAAATATTGGTCAACCAAATGTTTTTCGGAAGTTGCTTAAAGCCAGGCTCGATGATATTGCACATCAAAATATGTAATGCTTTCTGAATACATGCTCATCGGTAGATACTTATATTATGATTAAACAGTCTGTGTCTGTAGAACTGTATTTACACAACATTACTAACAGAAATGTAAGACACTTTATTGCAGCTTTAAGACTTGGAGTGAATGATCTGGAGATTGTCAGAGGCAGAGCAAAGGGTATACCGAGAAATAAACGTTTTTGCACACTTTGCTCAGAGGGTGCCATAGAAAATGAATATCGTTTCCTGATTATATGTCCTTTTTATAAACAAATACGCGAAAAAGTCCTGCCTGCTAAATTTTTCAATAATGCAAACGTCCAGAAATTTCTCTTTCTTATGAACAGCAGAAATGAAATGATTACCCGTAAAGTAGGGAAATTCTTGAAAGAAGCTTTTGAAACACGAGAGAAATAGGGGCAATGTAACAGTTAAGGATGTGGATTCATTTCATATTTTGACGCTTTTTATAAGGCTGCAGCCAATATTACCGGTGCATGTTATGTGCAACAGAGATGTGTGTGCGTATGTATAGGAGTGTGTGATTATGTATGGTCATGTTTTGTAGCGTATAGTTCTTTTTGAGCATATAT
>JAWQUT010000017.1:784109-795851 GCA_033807755.1 Ellobium chinense | reverse complement strand
GTGTGCAAGACACGAAAAATGACATGCTAGGCTAGGCTGCCCGACCTTGTGTCCTAGGCTAGGCCACACATTCCGCTGGCGCTGTTCCACGCGCAGCCCTCACCTCTCTCTCGTGTTTTCAAAACAAATTTGGATAACGAGATCCGATTGGCCGCTGCGAAACGAACCAAATACGGTTCGAAATCCAAGTTGAAAAGCAAGTCCAGTCTAAAATTTGGTTAACCGGATTCGTCCGAATATCTGGATAACCAGTTTTCGAACCGGATCTTTGCCCAGTCCTACTTCTGTGGATTTTACTGTCTCTCTTTGAATGTTCGGTGTCCGCGCCTCGCGATCAGAGGGAGCCGCTGATCGGAGGTCGGTTTCAGTGGTCAGTGGACAGTGAAAGTGTCCGTAGATCGGAAGGGGTCGCTCGTCGGAGGGACCGCAAAAGACAGGTTTTACTGTATACGAATAGTATCGACATGGCTGAGAGGTGAATTGCATGGGGCACAAGCCACAAACTGCTATTCTGATAGTGAACCATTCCACATCTACCTGAGCCCACTTTTCGGAGCGAGGCAGACAGACATTGCGTTATGTAATACCTAACGCACCGAAACGCACCAATAAGGAACGCCTTAGACACCATCAAAAAACTGGAAAAAGTTGGCCTCGGTGGCCTACTGGAATTACCCATCCCGAAATACATATAATTAAAAATCGAAGAAAGAAAAGAAAACATATATCTCCTGTTTTATACAACTAAAACATAGGCAAGATCATGACAACATTATCCTGAAAATTTGTTTTTATCTATGACCAATAACATCATAAGAGTAGAGAAAGGCTGCCTTGTACAGTCATGTCTTTCTCACATCAGTTTGATCTCAGTTTTGTTGAAGTGGTAGAGGAGGACGGGCAAGTTTGAGGAGAAAAACCAGACAACATATAATATTATGCGTAGTATACATGCGTCAATTTTTAAAAAGTTAATTTAGCCCCATCCCCTTTAAAACTTCGTTTACGATTGCAGTTGTCTTAGTATTACAAATACATGTATCTTTGTTTCTTAGCAAACCAAATTAGTTTACGTGTGATTTCCTTTGAATATTTAATTTTCGAGATTTACTCTGTAGAACGATTTAATCGGGTAGTTTTTAATGTTATAGCGACGTGCTTGTAGACAATACAACTTTGTTTTCACTAGAGCTTCTTTAGTATTCATTATAATCACGCCTTAAAATGACCTTACCACATAATGTATAACATTACCGCAGGTAACCATTTTTCAGTTTTTATATAGCTGTGTCAATGAATTTCTCAAACAAGTGGCACATTTTCTTCATAAATTCTGTTTTAGGAAGGACAAACGGATCAAAATCTGTGTCCAAACTTGAAACATTTCTGTTGAGACCTGTTGGATATTATATAATTTCGAAATAAACGTCGTCCATTTATTTCCGATTGCATCAGAGTATTTGCGGCGTGATAGAAGACGACAGACAGACAGACAGACAGACAGACAGACAGACAGACAGACAGACATTAAACGGAGAATACCATTTACTGCTTTTGTTCATTTATCAACGTCATTTCGGCTTACGGAAAATATTACATGTTATGAACTGTTGTGATTAACCGAGAAGTGGCAATAAATGGAATGCAATCCCACGGCTTTCATTGAGGCCTACCATAACCTGTTTGCTGCAATAACTTTGTTCTTCTTTTTTCCATCCAGTACAAAATATACCACCGCCACAAGCAATTTTACCAGTGCGAAGATATCTTCAGGTGGTGAGATAGCTTGAATTGGTTGAAAGTAATTAAAAACCCTAAGCAAGGTACATTTAATAACTTCACTGTACCGAATAATGACTGGACACTTTTGCTACTGTGCTTTAAAGAATAGCACTGGTCATTTTTGCAACTCATGTTTTTTCGTATCGTCCTATAAGGTCGGATACCAAAAATTAGGTCAAATGCAAATTTGCCTAATCTTGTTCAGAATTTTAAACCGGTAGTCATGATCAGTGACGTTATTGAAATTACATCGACCCAAAAACTGAAGATCGTAATTCATGAGAGATCTTCATGTTGGTAAAACGGCTGCAAGCAATCACTGGTGAAAAAAAAGAAGGACTGCATACACCTAAAAGTTTCTCTGGGCTTTAGTTTTGCGAAATACAACGTTTTACGACAACCCAGGGGATCTGCCCACCAGTAAAATGTAGTCCGTGTAATCACCGAGTTGACCGGGCCAACATGAACTCTCTGAACTCTTGGTATCTCATTTGCTGAATAGAGAGCCCTAGCTAGCAAGCCCACCACACTAAGTTTACACGCTCAACGGGCTTTGGATATCTTGAGGATGGTGTTATCTTCCATCCAAGACTATATCTACTAGGCCATGTCACAAACTCAAAACCACGTTACTCCAGTTTGTACTAAAGACATGAATAAGACTTGTTCAGCCTAGACGTTTGGTTGATTATGAACAAGAAATGTTATTATAGCCGTAGAAGGATATGAAAGCAAGCTGAAACTGAAACAACTGACTGAATCTCCTCCCTTATATCAGCTCCCATATCACATCATCCTGAAAACAAAGAAACATTCCAATCTTTCCTATACAATATTTAAAGAATTGAGCTTCCAAAGGAAGTCAGTAAGTGGCTAGATGTTTGTGAAACAATCAGCTGGCACAAGCATTTTGTGATTCTTAGAGACGCCACAGTGGACTCAAAAATTGTATGCATTCAGTATAGATTCCTTTACAGTAGGCTTATTTTACTTACAAACAGGTCAGTGTCAAAATATAACCCCAGGTCAGTCTTACTAAAAGTGCATGTTTTGGGAATGTCACAAAGTAAAAGCGAGATGTCATTATTCCGTTTCAGTCTGTTTGATCACAAAGCATCTCAAGAACAGTGAACCGTCTTTTAGGAATGTTTTCCCGGTAACATGTATACTTTATTTTGCTTCTTAGTCTATATTTGTTGATATTACATGGAATTCACGTTAGACGAATTTTAACATTTTCTTCAATATGAATGAATGAAAAGGAATATCACGAGAAACTCTGACTCAGAGAGCGAAGCAACAGAAGATCTTCAGAGGAAGATACCCCCGTGTAACAAGTGTTTCGGCACTTCTGACTTCCTGACACTCTATACGAGGCTGGGCCACACTTGAATCATGACTGCCAAGTGTCCTTTTTGTTGATTTTTTTTTGTTTTTTTGTTTTTGTTTTTGGTGATGTGATACCGTCTTTTATTACAGAAACGTGATGTTTAACTGTAGCCTGAAGTTGTCTCTTATCAGAAAAACTATTCAGTTTACTATGAGACAATACTGGCCACAAGATCACATCAGGTAGCCTTGCCAGTAGACATGGGCTCTTAACTGGGCAGTTAGCGTTTTCTTAAAGACCAGGGAGACAGCACAGACTTTTGATATCAAAGTGTGACGTCAAAATGATGTAAGTGTTGATCACTGTGTCGTTACAGATCTACATATGGTTTGGATAAAACTTTCGACACATCATTTTCAGGAATTTTGTAGACTACAATCGTGTAAGTTTGTCCTTTTGTGTTGGGTTTTTTTTTCGTGTTTGCAATAATATGATCTTTAGATAACTTGCACATTCGAAATGATTTATTTTTCTACAAGAAGCAAAGTTGAAAGATTTACATACGAATGCCTACACGCGTTCCAGAACCCTGGCCTATTAATTAGACCATAAGTCTAGATGGTAGTTTACCAAATGGTGAAAATGTGGTACGCGCCACAGCCGGAGAAATTTGGACTTGTGTAATTTGATCGCACGAGTAACACTGTCCCAAACACCTAGGCCTATTGAGACTTTTCTTAAGGAAATATCAGTTTGTACCACGGAGATAAGATAAGTCTAGTACGTTGTGATTTGAGGAACGAGTTATAAATATAGTTATATATTTATAATTTATACTGTAATAAACTTGCGGCCGTTCAACGCAGCCATCCGGACACCCGGAGCGAGCGTAATCTTTGCGTAGACTATATCAGTGTACGGCATTAACAAGAAGCAGATACTTTTAACGGCTTTGGAGCATTGCCCTTTCTTCGTGCACACCAAGCATCTACTTTTCGTGTTCACATAATATAATTATTTTTCTTTGGTTGGCACTGTCTTTGTGAAATCTTTTTTCTTTTGGAGGGGGGAAAGGAAGGGTGGGAACAAGGGGAGGGTGGGGAGAGAGATGGGGTGTGGTGGTGTGAGGGTCATACCTCGTAAATGAAGGGAATAATGTGTCATTGATGTTGTCAGGGAGATTGGATTCCCTTGTTATCCGAAACTGGCATGTTCCTTATCCTTGATATTCCCGTTTAGAATAATACAGGGGTCCAGTTTTCTGACGTCATGGACTCAATCTGTAGGTTGATGACGCTTTTAATGACCTTAACTGCAAACCAATTGAAGTTACCGTAACTGACTCTTTTGTTTTCCTTTTTTTTTTTTCAGAATAGCTTTCTTAAAAGATTTCCAAAGTAACTGGACCAGTTTTCTTTCGAAAGAAAAAAAATCATTTGAAAGGACAAAAGGAAAAAGAATGTGTGCACATTTTGAAACAATTCTGTTGAGCTATAGCGAAGATATCCACGGGGAAAAAAAAAGTCACATATTAATCTTATTGCATCCTTAGTCTTTCAAGATAAAATTACAGCAATGTATAACATAATAAAACCCCTCCCCCTTGCCAAAACCCTGACAGCCTTAGAATTAGACGTTAATGTATTTTGAAGAATGTGCAGTCAGGGGCGTAGCGAGGGTGATTTCTTTGGTAATCTAGCACTTACATCTAACCAGCATTGGGGGGGGGGGGGGTGCAAGATATAGATACATTTATTTTTTGCTTGCTCATAATATTTGTATTGTTTATAAATTTCTTTCCTACGGTCGTGTCTTTATAAATTAGCTTACTGAGCATCCATACCACTTACATCAGACTGCTAACTTCTTGACTGATCCATGGCTTTCTTCGATTGCAAAACTAATACACCCGCAAATTCCCCTAAAACCAGTTGGTATTCGTGTAAAAATAAGACCCAAAAAAAAGCTTCCAGTCTCCCTCAAGACCGTCACCTCAAAGTACGATATTCAAAATGCTGTAAAAATATCATGTACAGTATCATAATAAAGTTGTCGTCAAGAAGCGTTGACACCAGTCAAACAGAGCAGAACGAGACACTTAATGTAAAAGGTATTGAGGTCTCTTTTCTTGCTCCCACTAAAAGAAGCTGTAAGGTTAATGGTCTTAGAAATTATTCATGTTTAAGCAAAATGAACTAATGCTATTGTGATCACCATGAGCTCTGCAATATTTTAATGTTTACGGTGCCATTTTCTCTAGTCCTCGGGAGAGAAATAAAAGGAAGAAAAAAACTCTGGAACAGGGTTGCCAAATTTGGTTTTCTCGAAACCAGTTATCAGATTTTTGGCTATATTTAAAGTACATAGTTCTCAAATAACTGATTGGCTCTTTGGTTCATTTTTAACTCTAACCGACTGTACATCAATAGTTACTAATTTCGTTTGGAAACTCTTTTAGTTTACGTGTACTTCTACCAAACTGCTTGGTACCGGTACGTCTGTCGTCAGATGAGCACGAATTAAGGATCAATCTAAAAAAATGTTTCCATTTATGGGTCAGATCTTACATTGATCTAATATCTGTAGAAATAGAAATGTTTATGATAAGTATAATACCAGTGTATATCCATTACAAACATAAGTCGTTATTAATTTCTGATCATAATAAATATGTCAAATCTTGACCCAGGCCGCCGTTCGGTGCTATATTTTGGTACTTTTTCGGTAGTGATCTGGCTTCCGTTTGATAAAAACTGGCAACTGAGTCCTTGAAGTCGTGGGATGGGAATGAGGTTGCGTAGAGAATAATCACATTTTTCTCTCAGATTACTGACCTCTTTTTTTAAATCGTTTTTCTATTGACGTTTCCTTCGAATGCAATACACTGTGCTTATGGGGCTGGAGAATCTGCGNAGAATAACACAGGGGTCCAGTTTCTGACGTCATGGACTCAATCTGTAAGTTGATGACGCTTTTAATGACCTTAACTGCAAACCAATTGAAGTTACCGTAACTGACTTTTTTGTTTTCCTTTTTTTTTTTCAGAATAGCTTTCTTAAAAGATTTCCAAAGTAACTGGACCAGTTTTCTTTCGAAAGAAAAAAAAATCATTTGAAAGGACAAAAGGAAAAAGAATGTGTGCACATTTTGAAACAATCTTATTGCATCCTTAGTCTTTCCAGATAAAAATACAGCAATGTATAACATAATAAAACCCCTCCCCCTGCTAAAGCCCTGACAGCCTTAGAATTAGACGTTAATGTATTTTGAAGAATGTGCAGTACAAGCCCAAGGTCTGTCTTCCCTTCGTTTTCGCTTAGTTCAAACTGCATGGCATAAAATGCATCAGAATATCAAGACACTGACCTGTTTTCAGCCGTGTTGCCACTCTACACGTGTGCTTTTGCCCTACAGCGAGAGATATTTTTCCCTTCATTTCCCTACGCACGATGTTGTAGCACATATTTAAAGGTAAATGGTATTTCAGGTTTAAAGTTAAAGCGATGAAAAGCATGCATTTTACCCATCTCCAGAACTTTCCGCTGCGCTTTTCATAATGTCATTTTACCCTTACCTAGGGAAAAATCCCTACCCGTTGCAACACAGGTTCTCACACACTTTCCACTTTACTGGCTTTAAAACAGCCTCAGCACTCAGCGGCCTTCTGCCATCATAGCCTAGTGTCCCCTGTCATAGCATAGTGCCCTCTTGCATCATAGCCTAGTGCCATCTGCCATAGTCTAGTACCCTCTGCCATCATAGAGTAGTGCCCTCTGCCACCATAGCCTAGTGTCCCCTGTCATAGCCTTGTGCCCTCATGCCATCATAGTCTAGTGCCCTCTGCCATCACAGTCTAGTGCCCTCTGTCATCATAACCTAGTGCCCTCTGCCATAACCTAGTGCCCCCGCCATCATAGCCTAGTGCCTCCTGTCATCATAGCATAGTGCCCTCTGTCATAACCTGGTGCCCTCTGCTATCAAAGCCTAGTGCCCCCTGTCATAACCTGGTGCCCTCTGCCGTCATAGCCTAGTGCTTTCTGCCATTATAGCCTAGTTCCCGCTGTCATCATAGCCTAGCGCCCTCTGTCATAACCAAGTGCCCTCTGCCATCATAGCCTAGTGCCCTCTGTCATAACCTAGTGCCCTCTGCCATCATAGCCTAGTGCCCTCTGCCGTCATAGCCTAGTGCCCATGCCAACATAGCCTAGTTTCCACTGTCATCATAGCCTAGTGCCCTCTGTCATTACCTAGTGCCCTCTGCCATCATAGCCTAGTGCCCTCTGTCATAACCTAGTGCCCTTTGCCATCATAGCCTAGTGCCCTCTGTCATAACCTAGTGCCCTCTGCCATCATAGCCTAGTGCCCTCTGCCATAGCCTTTTGCCCTCTGCCATAGCCTAGTGCATAGCTTAATGCCCTCTTTTAAAACTAGGCAGAACTAAGACCATATGAACTCAGTTCATGTACATAAGTTCAGTTCACTTGATCTGAGATTAATAACTATTTTGAACGAACTGATCTCAATCTGAACTGTTGCTATTTTGGGTGCTTGATCTGAACTTTTATTTTCTAACTAAATTTCAGTTTAGTTCATACCTCGAAATTCAGAACCCAATCAATTGTTATCAATATTATTGATGGTTGAAGTTTCATGCACACTTACCAAAATGCAAGACAAATGCTATGTTTGTCTTCTGCATGAATACATCGGTAGTAAATTAAGGCGCCCTCAATCGAAGCATCAACTCTCGTGTTTTTGTATGAACACCAATTTGGAGATATTGACGACTGTACTATAATTACACCCATAACTATGCTAAATGTACAGGTATTATAAGGTTTTTTCCTCTTTTATTTGTCACAAGTATCGACTGTTGTAGTATCGCTATGCTGAATATCGTTTGCTATAACAGCTGTTCTAATTAAAAATGAATCAAATATTTTATAGAAACATGTAGGTAAATCTGTTTCATTTATACATACAAAATTTTAGAACTTTACCTGTACTCATTCGAAAAATATAGCGATCGATACGTGCATTATTCGATACCATTTTATCGAATATCAATACATTTTCAAGGCATCAAAATACGTGTTTTCGTTGGAATGTCAGCTTGGGGGTAGATCAATATCTTATACGAGTCCTCTAAACAACGTGTATGCCAAATGGCATGTTGGTAACACGAATCCGAACTATTAAGGGGCTTACCGAATGGATTATAACGACAAAGTTACGTTGAGGTCATGTGTTTAAACAAGATGAAAGATCCATCTCTCAAATAATAATATATAATAATAATTATAATAATAATACCGGTTGCAAAATGTTTAAACTTTATGAATAGAAAGATAAGTAATCTACATAAATTATACCTTCCAATTTTTGGTCAACTTTGGATCACGGACTGTTCAGAGTCAGGAAACGTAGTGTGAAAGACTTAAGACTTCAGGCGTTTGAACAGAATACACGCTCACAATAACTCACAAATATTCCTGTCGCCAATTGACTCGGAACAGGGGGGTCTTGCAGGTAGGTGGGCAATAATTAGGCGTCATAAATTACCATCCCCAATGGAAACTTCTGAGCTCGGGAGGAGCGCCCTGCCCACCCTGGCTGCTGTGGAGACATCTTAATATCAAGTTATAATATCCTTTCCAGAAACTTGGTAGGGTGAGCAGTTATAGTAAGTAGTCGGACCGTCTGTGGGAGTGGTGTGGCACAGTGGAATTTTTAAGAGGAGCTTAGCAAAACTGGCATTTCCCGAAGGAGGACATCAAGACAAGAGACTGAAGTTAAGTTACTTTGTAATTATCCTGAATTGTCCTGGGTACCGGACCAGAGTAAGATACCGTAGGCTTAAGTACTCTTGTGAACCAGTTGCATGTGTTCGATTGGATTAATTTTATTTGGCCAGTGTATATATTTTAACTAAGAACAAAGAAATTCCACCCCTCACGACACCACATCCACATCTCACACGTTACCACACCCACGTCTCACACGACACCATACCCACATCTCACACGACACCACACCCACATCTCACACGACACCACACCCACATCTCACACGTTCCCAAACCCACATCTCACACGTTCCCAAACCCACATCTCACACGTTATCACACCCACATCTCACATCACATCTCACATCTCTGACTGAATATTATTTCGCTTGTTTGTCAAGGTCGAGAGGTCAAATATCTCCATCTCAGTGTATTATATGAGACTGCAGGATCACTTAATATATATAAAAGCATCAACAGCACCAACACAATATGTTTCAAGTTTCAAGTTTATTTATCTAGGCATAAGCCAATCACATACAGTGAAATGTTACATCAATACAAAGGAACAAATGAAAAGAAAGAAAAAAAAATATATATACACATAACTGCTACTAAATTAAATTTATCATTTATATTTCTTGTCTCTCTCTCTTTTTCCCTGTTTCACTCTCCCACGAACTTTCTCTTTCATCATCTTACTCACACTCTCTCTCTCTCTCTCTCGCTCACTCACTCTCCCCATCTAATGATAACAGTTATAACTTCCACAACATCGCATTTGAACAGACACTTATATGTAACAGTAAATTAACACTCTCCCTACCTCTCTGCCAGAAAAGGAACAAACACTTGTGTCACCTAAACTGTTCGTATTCTCTTAAAATGTGATAGAAACCTACTGCTATGTTTTGTAGGTCTTTATCATTATTTGAATTTAAAAGATTTAGGAATCTAGCCATACTAGGTTTTGTTAAGAACTATTTAGGAAAATATTTCAGTCTTATGTGCTCAAATATTGTGCATTCTACAATACAGTGGTACTCGTCTTCTATCACGTTACAAAGATTACACAGTCTATTACAGTGTATTAAGGTCACGTTTTGGTATTCCCCACCTTCCTCTTTCTATCATAAAATTGTATGAGCCTAGTCTTATTTTTGATATTGATTTTCAAAACCCTTGACTAACTACTGAGGATAGATAATATTCATAGCCAAAATTATTTTTTAATATCTTATAAAGTTTATTATTACTAGTATTCTCTATTTCAGTTCTTCAGTTTTGAACATAGCAGTCCCTCAATCGCTGTGTAAATTCATTAATAAACATCTTCTCTGAAGACACGCCCTGTTGCTCCCATACAAAACCACACCCATACCTGTACAACATTTTCTTTAAAAGAGATGCCCATGTTATTATATTATCGTCAACATCTGTTAATTTATGGAGACATTCATACATTTTTCTAATCATGCCATCATCTTTACTATGGGTTTGGAAACGTGTTACCACACTCACATCTCACACGACACCACACCGGATGTTGGTTTTTTTTTTGAGGATTTTACATGTGAAAATATATTTACTCTAACTTTGTCATTACGTTTCAAAATTTGATGACCATGGCTGACAATATTTCCACGCTATAAGTCTCCATAATAACAAAATCCAGTGATTGAACTCCACATAAGGGCGGGAGAGATCTTGTGAGAACATGCCAGGAAACAAACGATGACAGTCATTTGAAGTGGCCAGTGAATGCGAACGGTAGCAGTGTAGATACCATCAAAGATGTGCATGAATCTTTTATTAATAACAAGTGAACGTTGAAAGACCTTGACGTACTATCTCAAAAATTAACGAATTTGCATGACTTGGTGAAAATCAGTGAGGTTGTAGAAAAACTGCGCTGCCTGGCATAAATCATGTCACCTGAAATATAACCAGGAGCCTAGGCATAATATAACATTAACAAGCCTGAAGATATAACAACAAGGCAGCTAAAAAACGCAGCATCAAGTCACGGTAGACCTATCACAGCAATCCCTTCTTCGTCAGCGAGAGTGAGAGAGAGAGCGAGCGAGAGAGAGAGAGAGAGAGAGAGAGAGAGAGAGAGAGAGAGAGACGGTTTCGAATCCGTTGCACATTCGTGTATTTTTGTACGAAGACATGGTTGACTGCACAAAAAACAGCCTTGGGGCTGATGATAAAATTCGATAGATGACGTTGGCGCAATGGCAATACGACATCAGAGCTTATGAACGGATTTGAAAAACGGGACGACTAGCCAGCAAGTTCAAATGACACATAGGGTGTGTCCTTTAGAAATAAACATTAGATCCTGATCTAGTCTATTCCATTTTGTAAGCGTGTTTTACTGAAGGCATTAGTCCCTCCAGAGGAGTTTCACTACTACCATCAGTCGTTCGGTGGCCAGTAGCCTATAGGATAGAATGTACAGTAGTTTAGATCAGTCTAGTTCCCTCTCAGCTTAGGTCTGACTTCGTTGTTTTCCTTCGTCTCTTCTACCTCCACCACCCCCTCCCCCTAATCCGCTGCCACCGTTTGCACTTCCTTTCTTGCTATAGTGTGATTTTTGGCTCTGCCTCTTCTAAATCACCCTCCCTTCTAAATCATCTTCCATTGTTCATGACACAACCTTCAAATTTCATTCTGTTTTAGGTGGGATTAATGATTTTTCGTCCTCCACAGGGCTTAAGACATATATATATATATATAAACATTAACCCTCCTCCGCCCCCCACCCCCAACCGGCAGGGGCGAGACATGGGTGTTTTGCATCCTAGAGTAAAATAAGATGTGCCCCCCCCCCCCCCCCCCC
>JAWQUT010000017.1:725357-779931 GCA_033807755.1 Ellobium chinense | reverse complement strand
GGGAGGAAGGGGCGGGGATAGGATGGTGACTTAAAACCAGGCACACGTGCTTGATAGGTAATGCATCCTGACCTCTCACTGTTCTGCACTCAAGTTTACGGGATTTTGTTTGTGTTTTTCAGAGCGTGCTGGCTCGGTGTGTCAACAGAGTGTGGCTGGCGCTGCTTCTAATAACCTGGTGAGAAGCAGGTCTGCCTGAGAAAACGTAGGAACATCTAGGTCAGCAGATGTTATTGTTAACTACATTGTACTTATAGTCACTCCAGCCAGCAGACTAAATGCTGAGAGCTGCTTCGCACGGAGTGCGATAGATATATCGCTACATGAGTGAGGAGCTACATGAATGAGGAGCTACATAGTGAGGAGCTAAGACTGTGTACCCGGTTCTTGGCTTTCCCTACTTACAGTTGGTGTGCAAGGAAATATATACTTATATTATTAAATCAGTGCTGACTGTTGTGTATAAAGAAGTGGTGATCACATCATCTATACTCCACAAGTAAATAAAAATGTGGTTCGCAACGACTGCAGTCTCCCGCAGTTTGAACAGTTTCGGAATTTCCAATGTGTTGATTCCATGTGAATGGGAAGATTTCACACACGGTGCAAACATGCGGATTTGTGATGGTAAAGATTGACTATTTTGGTGACTTTCATATGATAAATAGCAGATTACTAGTGGAATCTGAACAAGTTAATCATCGGCTTCTGTGTGAATTCTGACTGGGACTACACCTGCATGATTAGGCTAGGAGAGACTTTGCTGAGTGCATAGATGTTGTGGTTATATAAATTAATTGACAGCAGGAAAACGACTGATCCCTTTTTGCTTTCACGTAAAAGACAATAAAAGATGGGGGGGAATCCTGTGGTGCCAGCTAATCACTGCCGAATCTTTGAGCAACATTAGACCAAGGAATCCTTGTAATTCGAAATTCTCTTAGAGCAAACATTTAAACCTACAGTAGCGTAGGCAATAAATTCTGAAGGAGACGGAGGAAGGAAAGAGGATGTTAACTGATATCATCTCATCCCGTGATCAGTACCAACGCCTGACTAGTTTAGGATTGAATTTGTTGGTGGTAGACGTTTGAAGCAGATTCGTGACTCCTCTCCTGGTCAAAGCAGAATGTTGTATGTGTTACTGCTGACTGGAAGGACGAAATTGACCAAAATTCTGTGACGTGTAAGAACTTGACAATCTGGTCATGCAGAGTCACGTACGGACAAAGCTAAAGGCCTCACTTTACCATTGCAGTTAAAAAAAAAAACGCCTTGCGTTGCAAAATAGTGTTTACACTTTAAAGGCTTAACCTTGTGAGAATAGTCAACAAGACCAGACTCTGGTCAGCTCAACAGCCATCTTAGACATTTTTTTTTTTTGCCTCCAGCCACAAATTTCCAGCAGAATCTGTTTCATTAGCATTTGTTTTTGGACGGTTCCCATAACAGCCTCTCGATCACTTGACGGAGTGGAGATATGACTGATTTACTCATGAAATGTAAGTAAATGCGAGTGGAAGTTGATACGAACACTTTCAGCGGTGATGGAGATGACCGGCTTTGCCAGTGTAGCGGTCATAGGCTTGACCTTGACCCTTTTCAATGAACTTGTAATTTGGAAGCTGTGGCCTAGATGTTCCCATGATGCCACGGGTATTCGGCGTAAAGCCGTTGTCTCCATGTTATTCATAGACCCCTTGGTGGCCACCATTGTCTGCCCCATGACCTCTGACCTTTACTTTACCTTCAAATGGGCGCTGTCATGCGACGACCTCTTTGTGTTCGTCATAACGGCCACTTCCTTGACGCTCCACACAGCCAGTCTCATGATAGCCTACAGACTAGTAGCAATCACATCGCCGGAGTCCACTTGCTCTGCTGAAATCAGATGTAACCCTGGCAGTGAGGGCAGCTGGTGGAAAACGATGCCGTCTCTAGCATGGAGTTTCCTCCTCTCTACTGGCGTTAACGTTAGTTTGTCGTGGCTCACCTTGTTCCTCAGCCAAAATTCACATATGATGGAGAACTTTTTTTACGAGCCAGAGAATTGCTGGAGCTCCATGTTACGCAGACATGTCATTTTCGTACTCATCGTTTGTTTAACAATGCAGGTCATTCACCTGTTGTTTTATGCACGCCTGGGCCAAGCTGTGGATACAACAAGGTGTAGAGAAACAGTTTGTGATGCGCGCGGTCTGAACTCACATGACAGCGAGGACAGGTGGTCTGCCAGCCAGGAGCGTGTAGATGAAAAACACACAGCCTTGCTGGCAGTCACAGCCTTGCTTTGTCTTACTATGGCCAATTTGATGAGACTGAGTTATACGATGTGTTCCTGTCATACTTACATACTTCTTGCCTCTAGTCTCTATTATACCAACTGGCTTGTGGTAGCCAAATTTCCCAGCGCTGGCCTGCTCTACTGGACTTTCTCTAACTTGTCTAAGTGTCAGTACAGAAAACTGCAGTTGTAAGAAAATTTAGGTCGGTTCAGAATGCTGCTGATTGTGCCATGGAAAGTCAGGTGTAATGTGAGAAAGAGAGAGAGAGAGAGAGAGAGAGAGAGAGAGAGNAGAGAGAGAGAGAGAGAGAGAGAGAGAGAGAGAGAGAGAGAGAGACAGACAGACAGACAGACAGACAGACAGACAATCAGGCAGCAGGCAGGCAGGCAGGCAGGCGGGCAGGCAGGCAGGCAGGGAGATATAGGGAGAGAAAGAAGAGTGCCAGAGAGGACCAAATCATTTTCCACATGGCAGAGCACATCTAACAGTGTGTAGTGTTGCTTTCGTAAAAAATTACTTTCTTTTTATTGGAATTCACGTTGTCATCAAAATAAACGGCAGTCACGCACTTTACAGGTCATGCCACCAACGCCTTCCCAAACTGCCTTTTAAAGACAAAAAAAGGCACCCGTGCATTAGAAATTGTATTACATAAAATTTTTTAATATGTGTGTGCTTTTTTTTTTGTCCTAAGACAGCATTGAATACATGTATTTTTATACAGAGTTGTGCCCCCATTCCCCCCCCCCCCNNNCCCCCAAAACATTTTTACATGAAGAGAGATCTATATCACACATGTCAATGGCGGAGGGTGGGCCAGGTGTTCAAATTAATATGTAGGAGAGGCTTAGGCGTGTTGGTGCAGCTATTTATCGCCCTATAACGTATATCTATATGGCTTAGTTGACTCTAGATTTGGCCGTGTTCCTCTTCCACATCCTCTTCCTCTTCCTCCTCATTATCATCGTCCTTATCGCTGTCGATAACATAATCATGAAAGAATTCTACTTCAAACACTTCAAAGGCTGTCACAAATTCCACACTTTTTACCATCACCATCACCACCACCGTTGTCGTCATCAACATTATCAGCATTATTATCTATATTTTAGAAGCATGCACTTGCCAACAGTGTACTTACGAAACAATCCAAAATGAAACGAAGGAATTAGTTTAATAAAATTTTCTATCCTATACGTGGATCTTCTTCAGTATCAAATGAAGAGAGTGAATACAATGAAAGGGGCGGTGCATTCAAGAACAGTTTAAAAAGGTAACAAAGTTGAAAGGAGGGTGTGAACACAGGTCAGAAAAAGGAACCTGGAGGTGGCTAAGAATAGAATAAAAGTGAAAGGTGATCAGGTAATAGCTTGAAGGGTGTATACCTGGGGAGGGGGAGATGTGTATAAGAGACAGGGGTGATGATTACCTTAGAGTAGAAGACAGCATTTACTTTGACCCATTCTCCCCCTCTGTTTACCGCATCCACTGGATAAATCTNGTTACTGAGCATCTCCGGAAAAAAATGGGGTGGGGTGGGGGTGGGAAAAGACTGGTAACAGTCTCCCCAAGACCTGGCCCGTTCTTTCCAAGTAAAGGCATTCGCATAACTTCCTCACACCCAACCAAGACTCATACTTCAACGCATTCTCACACCAAAACAGCTACCACCCTTCTACCCCCCAACACCATCATAAACAGGTAGGCATGAAAAATCAGCATCATTATCTATATCATCATTTGAAACTACAATAAGAAACTAAAAAGTTTGGTCATACCAGCGTTTGTAAAGAATTTGAAAATGCCACTTTAATGCACTAAATATTAGTATTACAAATCAGACATCATTAAAATATGCAGAAATTTTAGAGTGTGACCTTTCTTGGATCATCATCATTATCTCTTTCATCAGTGTGACGTTGTCGCCATCATTCTCAGAATGAGTGTTTATTTCGATTTCCAGTGTAGAAATACAAGTTTAATATCCAAACTGTAGTATTATCGTGTAACTCCACCCCGTACTCCGCCTCTGCCTTCTCTTCTTTTCTGCTCATGATCAAAAACGCACTGCACCAACACGCCTCATCTGCTGTGCACTAACACGCCTCGTCTGCTGTGCACTAACACGCCTCGTCTGCTGTGCACTAACACGGTCCGTCTGCTGTGCACCAACACGTCCTGTCTGCTGTGCACCAGTTCAATTCAATTCTATTTATTAGCTCTTGCAGAGTTCTGCACTAGAGCAATGCAAACAAATACAAAAATACATTTCAAAATGGTGAACATTGAGGGCACATACTTACTAACATATTGAAATGAAATATTTATGCTTATCTAACATATGAAGGGTAATATTAATGGTGGTAAGATAAATATATAGAAAATCTCATCATTCTACGGATTCACGCCATTCAGCAAACATTTTACAAATTTGCATACATTGTTAAGGATTACGATATTATTTGTTCTGAGTAATTCAATATATTTCGGTACATTTGGTCTACTGCAAAATCTTATTGGTAAATATCTATTTCTTTCAGGTCTAAAGTTTGGGCAGCATAGTAAATAGTGAAACTCATCGCCGACGTCTGTCAAACATAGATTGCATTTATGGTCTTTATATTCAATGTCGTTATATCTACCTAATTCTACTGGAAATGTATGATTACCAGTTCTAAACTTGAAAAGGTTATTTATTTTTTTGGGCTCTAACTGGCTAAAATAATTTTCAAAATTCCAACTGTGTTTCAGTAGTAAATAACTTCTACCTTTATTACTATTGCTATCGTCTGCCCTACGTTTCTGAATGTACTGATCCTTTAAGCGTTCTTTGATTTTATTACTGTTGAAATTTTATATTTGCTGTTGATTTATCCAAAGATGGTTAAATCCCGTTGACTGTAAAATATTCTTAACACATTCAATCCATGTATATTTCTCTCCTAACGTAAATTCGTCGCAGCACATAATGATATAAAGTATGTAAGCTAACTTCTCTTTCTTACCGCTAAGCAGTCTCGCCCAAAATGAAATCATTCGTATTTGTATATCACATTGTAATGGTACTTTACCTAATTCGCCGTAAATCATATAAGACGGGGTAGATGATCGTACTCTAAGGATGATTTTGTACATCTTAAGTCTGAACTTTTCTGTAACAGCCATACTCTCAAATCCCCACACTTTCACAGTCACACAACAAAATAGGTTCTATACATTTATGAAAAAGTTAAAGTTGACAGTCAATCGGGATATAGCTTTGTCTACAGCGACGCAGCAGTGAATAAGTTGCTTTTCTCGCTTTTTCTATGTTGTCTTTTATATTCCTTAAGAATTTGCCGTTTTTACTGAAGTTTACTCCCAAATATTTGAAACTGAATTATTTATTAACAATTTGGGTTTCCTGTAGCTCTTGCCAAAAACCATGATTTTCGTTTTCTGGGTGTTAATATTCAACTGCCACCTATTACAATAGCGCTGATATTGTAATACAGTAGTAAGTTCTGTAGCCCTGCCTTTGAGTCAGCAAACAAAACTGTATCGTCAGCATACATCAAAAGACAAAGTTTGGAAGAGTGTACAATGTCATCAATTTCCATATCCACTTTAAGTCCATCTTGGCAAGCAAGATTTGCATGTAAGTCATTAAGGAACAGGGAAAAAAGTAGAGAGCTGAGATTCTCTCCTTCGCTTAATCCAACCTTGCAATTAAAAAGAGCAGATACACTGTTAAGCTCCACACATGACCTTATATTTTCATACATTGACTTAATAACATTACACATACATTTACCAATATTCATTACCGATAACTTTTCAAACAAAAGTGGCCTGGAGACATTAGGAAATGCCTTTCTCAGGTCTATGAACGCTGCAAAGAGTGACTTCTTTCTAGTCTTCAAAAGTTCAATTAGATTATACAAAATAAACACTCCATCCATTGTTGAATAATCATGTGGAAATCCTAGCTGTTCTTCTCCTATAATTTTATTTGGTTTTCACAGTAATTACTTAAGCGGACATTTAGAACAGCCGTGAATAATTTCCTGAGGCAGCTTAGCAGTGTGATCGGTCTGTAGTTGTCTGGATTATATTTACTTCCTTTATTTTTATAAGTAGGTCTAATAATTCCTACTGTCCACGACTCTGGAACTTTGTCAGAATAATATACGGCATTAAATAATTTCGTATAAACTGGAGTCATCTTGTCCCTGGTAGACTTTATGTATTCATTGGAAATATTATCAAGCCCAGTTGCTTTATTACTTTTTAGCCTTTGTATGCAGTCCATAATCTCTTTTTCTGTTATCGGCTTGTCCATTTCATCGTTGTCAATTGCCTCGGAATCCATACTTACATTTAAGCCATGCGTATCTGAATTAAGCTCTCTGAAGAACTTAAAGAAGTCAGTTTCATTTAGACAGGTGTAGCTTGCATACTGTCTTTTGACTGCTTGATCATGTTCCAGTATTCTTTCGAGTTTCCTTTCATTCGCAGTGCCCTAAATCGCTTTCGGATGTCAGTTTTATAATCGCTAACTGCATTCTTTAATTCATTTTTATAGTCTTTACTGGTCTTCTTCATTTTATCAAAATCATCAGGATGTTTTGTAATGGTGTAACGTTTTTTGGCCTTGTGGAAAAGTTTTCTTTTGGCTCTGCACGCTGTTGTAAAAAGTGGCTTTGTTATTTTGCTCTTATTGCTAGTAAGTTCATTAAAATGCACATTTTTCTCGCCAAATGTTTTAATACCGGTGTAAAGGAATAGAATTACCCCCGGTATGAAGTTACCCCCCGGTAATTTGATACCGGTATAAGATTAGGGGGGGGGGGGGGTAATCTGAGACCGGTATCAAGCTACCCCCCCTGGTATGATATTACCCTCCTATAAAAAGTTGTTATTTGTGTTTATATAGTTACTTATTTTATGCACCTTTTCTTTGCACGCACCCACATGTGCTAAAAAGACAGGATTGACATATTTTTTTGTTTCTAAAATCGGTAGAGTTGAGGATTATGTTATTGTTGGTTTGGCTGACAGTTTGTTCTAATCATATATCAGCTTTCTCTTCTCTATTTCTTCATCTAGCTGATATTCACTCCAAGCAGTGGGGTGATGAAGGTGACATGTGCATTTCATTTTTGTTAAATAATCAATGTGGCCGCATTTTATGTCCGCTTTTTTTTTTCAATTTTGGGTTGTGTGTATGTGCGCTTTTGTTCAATTGTATGATGTTGCCATCTTTAAATTGGTGTCTCGGGAAATGGGTGGGGTGTGGGGTGGATGAGAAGGTATAGATGTATTGTACTTTCGGCCCTTTTGATGAGGGGGGTGGGGGTCCATTTTGTTTTCTAAGCCGATTTCCGTCAGGACAATTGGGGCACGATTGGCATTGCTACTTTTAATTTGGTATTACTTTATCTTTTATTTTCTTTGGAAAAAAAATAAACAACGCTAGTGTGGACACCTTGTTGCTAAATTGTACATATTTTACTAAAATTTCTCCCACTATTCCAGCGCTTGATAACTTGCATTCAACGTAAGACACAAAAGGATTCAAACTAATAATACTGAATATGTTTAATATGAATATAACTAAAACTAAAATTTTATCGAAAATATATTGCCCACTTTTCACATCATTACATGTATACAGAAAAGATCAAAGCAAATTACTGTGGTAAATGTTTAAAAAGAATATTGAATCAAAACTAAAACGTATTATCAAAAATTCAGCTTCAATATGTTTGTATTAATAGCTTGCACACATATCAAATGAAAAGACCCAAACATATTACTGTTTGAAAGGAATATGAATCAGCAATTAAAGTACTAAAAATCCAGCCTCAATTTACTTGTATGGACACCTTGCATACATCATATGAACAGATAAAAGCATTTCACTGGAGTAAATGTTAAAAAGGAATGTGAATCAGCAACTAAACTTGTTAAAAATTGAGCCTCATTATACTTGTATTGACACCTTGCACACATATTATATGAAAAGATTCAGTCATATTACTGGTGTAAATGTTAAAAGGAATTTGAATCAGGAACAAATAGGCCTACAGCTTCAATGTACTTGCATTCACACTCTGCATACATCATCTGTGGTAAATATTTAAAGGAATATAAAACAGCAAAGATTAAAGATTAAAGCAAATTAAAAAAAAAACCAAACAAATGACGAGAGGGAGAAAGGGGATATAGCTGAATCAAACCCGAACAACGTCATCTATAAACTCGGTAGCACTTGAATAAAAGGGTAAAAGTATGATGATGTAAAAAAAAAAAGAAAGGGGAAAAAATGGGGGGAGGGGGTCTTGTATGACGGAAACGCTACCAAAACGGATACTTTTTAGTGACTCAAAAAATTATCATATCTTGTTGCTGTTGATGTTGTTGGTGTTGCTAGTGCTGTTGCTGTCTTGAATTTGTATTCAGGCAATAAATAAATGTTATAAATAGAAAAAAGGGAGGGGGGTAATCTCATACCAGGGGGGGTAGCTTGATACCGGTATGAGACTACCCCCACCGGTAATCTGATACCGGTATCAGATTACCGGGGGGGGGTAGCTTGATACCGGTATCAGATTACCGGGGGGTAATAATTGAGGGGGGTAATCTGATCACGGTACACCCGGCATGTAGGAATATTTCTTGCAGATCGGAGCAGGCCTGGTCTTGCTTGTGGCCTCCTGGTTGATCTAACAGTACTGTTAACTCCTCTAGCTTAGTCATATCAATCGCATCCACAAACCCCTCGACTTTACTTGAGTCCCACCGCCCTACTCTCCGACCCTGCGACTGCGAGCCGCGAGCAGCCTGTGCTTCTGGTGGGTGAGGAAGCGCACTAGTCGGTACATCTTTTTTTTTTACAAAAAGCTCAACAGGGGCGTGGACATCGGATAGTAAGGGGCAGTATTCATACACGTTGAAAGACATTATGTATATATGGTATCATCTCAGCACTTGCCAGTTGCCACTATGTAATCAATTACAGACTGGCCCGTAGACGTGCATTCCGCCGAAGATATGCCATATCTTCCATTACAAATATACATGTTTAGAGACTTCAAAAGTTCAAGAAAATATTTTTACCAGTTGTTAATTCTATGCTTGCACTTACTTTGCCTTATCAACGGTAATTTAGCACTCTCAAGTGAACTTGCTAAATCCGGATATTGGCTTTCAAGGAGTTCAGCTGTAAGTGTAATATCATCAGGGTCTAAACTCACAACGTCACACTAATTTCCAGTGTGGACATTAAAATCGCCCATCAATAAACAATGTTTTACATCAATAAATTAATTTACAAAATCACTTTCAATATCAAGAAAGGATCGATGGCTAGAAAAATTGGATCCCTCTGGGCATATGTAAACTACACCAGTCAGCGCTGGTGTTCCTAAATCAGCGACATTTTTTGGTTGCATTTTACACCACAGGACATCAGAGCTCTCTGTCTCTATGATATTAACTGTCTCTGCAGTACCATCTTTTATGACAAGGGATATACCACCAGACACTCTTCCATTCGTAATACTTCTGAATTTATGATAACATGCATATCCGGGTATGCTTCTTACATCCACATTATCTTCATTCAATTTCACATCAAGTTCATGAAATTTTGTCTCAGCAATGCCGACAATATCTTTAGACTTTGCAAATTCTATCAACTCTGGGCAATTCAACTTTGCCTTCAGCCCACATACATTGATAAAACACACACTAATACCATTATTTATTTCATTGTTTTCATGGTGAGTTTCACTTAAAGGCACACACGTAGACTTATTTGTTAAGTTGGGGTCTTGATACATATCAGTATAGTAAATCAAGGAATGCCAACACGCCCCGTCTGCTGTGTACCAACACGCCCCGTACCTACTCTCAGTATTTACCGGTCTCTGGCAAATTAACGCCGCAGATTTTTTTTTTTTTGTTTTTTATTTCTTTACCTCTGTCAGTAAAACAGTTGGTACACTTTTTATTGTAAATGTGTACCTTAGCTGGGACTCATACTGTATTCAAAATTTTAACCTGATAATGCAGTTTGCAAAAACGTACTTTTAACCTCCAAAATCCCTTAAGTTAACTCTTAGCTGCTACAGTATACATCACTATGATTATTTTGTACACAAGAAAATGTGATCAGTACCACCAGTGATCCTGTAAAATATCAAGGTTCTGAAGATATTAATGTGTGAAATAATTATAATTGGACTGCACCAGCTCGCCCTGTGCGCCAACGCGCCCCACCCTCCCCTAGTCTAAATAAATATTACAAGCATTAAAAACGCTAAACATTTTGTAGATTAAAGAGATGAGGAAATCTTTTAGGAAGACATTTTAATAACTTTTGACATAAACAATCAACTCTGTTACTGAACTCATCTACTGTCTCACAGCCTCAAATCTCTAGTGTTGTTTGCAACGACTGGGCATGTGTATCAAGTCTGAAATAATGTTGTCGACTGAGTACTCTCTGCAAATTTTATAAAATTCATCATAGAACATTTTGGTCAGTGCTGAAAGTGATCGAGATGGTAACGGTGTGTTGAAGGGCTGGTNGGGGGAGAAAGGTGGGGGCCCTTTAGCTACAGGGACTTCCAAACCAGGTCGGCTGTGCCCTGTTTGCATTTGTGTATGTTATTTTTTCTTTTGTGTGTATTCTTTTTTTCTTTTTTTTATGTGTTATTTTTTTCTCTGGTGTGTGTTATTTTTTTCTTGTGTGTGTGTTATTTTTTCTTTTGTGTGTGTTATTTTTTCTGTTGTGTGTATTATTTTTTTTCTTTTGTGTGTGTTATTTTTTTCTTGTGTGTGTGTTATTTTTTCTTTTGTTGTGTGTTATTTTTTCTTTTGCATGTGTTATTTTGTTCTTTTGTGTGTGTTATTTTTTTCTTATGTGTGTGTGTGGTTTTTTTTCTTTTGTGTGTGTGTGTGTGTTTTTTTCTTTTGTGTGTGTTATTTTTTCTTTTGTGTATGTGTTTTTTTGTGTGTGTTATTTTTCTATTTGTGTATGTTATTTTTCTTGTTTTTTTCTTGTTTTTTGTTAAGTAGGGACCTGGAGGAAAGAATCCTAGTCCTACTGAGCCCTTGAGGACTCGCTCTTGAATTTTTTGTACATATAATATATAAACAGTAGAATATAGATGTAAAATTTACTATATTATGGGTGTGTGTGTATCTGTCGCTGAATTCAGCAAATCCTCACTGGCCGCTGGAGAGCATTACATCATAACACCCGCACGGTACGCCGCACAATAATCATTTGAGCATGCCATATCACCACTGACCCACGAATACCCGAGTGGCCACTTTGGGACAGTCTCAGTGATAGTTGGAGTCAAGTGTGTTAGGCTGCCAGTTTCTAGGGCGTCAAAATGTTCTCATAACAACAGGTCTACTAAGGTCAGGTAGGGTCACTGCTTGAAACTGCATCACATGGCATCATTCGGGTGGGAACATTTTCCACCTGAAGTTAACACTACGTGCTTTGAACATTGGCAGTGAACCAATAGCTGCTCTCTAAGGCTTACGGCGCATTTCAAGTGTATCAGTTTAACCTAATGACAAGGTGACGAGAAACTATTCCTAAAACTAAAATGTAAAATGTTGATGTTCACAAAACATATTATTTACTAAGAAACAGGGAGCATCCTTAAAGCTATTTATCACTTTAGAAAAAAAAAAGTATTTTTGATGCAAACGTCCCCTTCGGTATTACAGTACTATCTTTTCATTTTTTTTTCTTTTTCTCTGAAAGTTTTTCTTTTCTACACAGATGGGTTTCTAGCAGCTCTTAAACTTCCATTGTCTCTTGTTTTGTTTTGCAGCAGTCATTTCCAGGAATGAAAGAATGAAAAAGTGTACAGAAGCATAACGTATTTCATCATGTTCATCTTGATTTATAAAAATGCAGTATCTCTTGCCCTGATATCTGGATATAATTATGACCACAAAGTATGTCCGTGTCACCATGATGTGATGGAACTGGCTGCTTTGTAGAATGAATGATAGTAAATGACTTTGTAGAATGAATGATAGGGAATAACTTTGTAGAATGAATGATAGTGAATGACTTAGTGGATTGAATGATAGTGGATGACTTTGTAGAATGAATGATAGTGAATGACTTTGTAGAATGACTTTGTAGAATGAATGATAGTGAATGACTTTGTAGAATGAATGATAGTGAATGACTTAGTGGATTGGATGATAGTGAATGACTTTGTAGAATGAATGATAGTGAATGACTTTGTAGAATGAATGATAGTGAATGACTTTGTAAAATAAATGATAGTGAATGACTTTGTAGAATGAATGATAGTGAATGACTTTGTAGAATGAATGATAGTGAATGTTATTCTAACTACAAATACAGCGATAGGTGAAATGTTAGAATTTTACGCAAAGCAAGTTATATCATGAACTCAAACAGAAATGGATTTTGTTCCTGTTATTTTATTGTTAGAATTTTATGTTAAACATTTATTTGGTATATTTAAAACACAATGTTCACCTATGGGGTTCTGGTCAAGAGGAGCCCGTCAGATCTGGCCTTAGGCTTACAAATGAATGGGTGTTTACTGTTATATCTGTTTCTATTTTATTTGAACGAGAGGAGAGAGGAAACAAGGGAAGAAGAAAGAGTGGAGAGTCATGCAATAAAGAGAGAGTGGGAGAAAGAGAGAGATAGAAAGTAAGAAAGAAAGAAAGAAAGAGTGGATAGACACTTGGTAAAAAGAGGAAGACAATGGTATTGTGTATAAGTGCGGTGTAGTAGTTCTCGATAAAGGGAGAGAATGAGTGAGAGTAGGGAGATTAAGAGAGTTGTAAGTCCAAGGTGAGATGCATTCTCTGTCATTAAAGAGGTATATGAACGGTGGGAGAAAGAAGGAGAGAAAGTAATGATGAGTTTGTGAGTATCTACAGGTAGACTGAGGAAGTAGCGAGAGAGGAAGAGAATAGAGAGGAGAGAGAGAATGCAAACAGAGAAGAGAAAAAGGAATAAGAGAGAAAGAGACAGAGGCAGAGAGAGAGAGAGAGAGAGAGAGAGAGAGAGAGAGAAAGAGAGACGGACAGACAGACAGAAATTGGCAAAATATATATATATTTTATAAAGTCTTTATGATTGGTCTGAAATTGTTTTCAAGTAAATTTTTAATGAATCTACTTGTGATTATTTTTTTTTTTTTTTTGCCTTTCATTCAGCATTTTGTTTATGGTTTGCTCTGGTCGGTTATTGAATTAATCTTGTGGATTAGAGGTATTTCACTCTCACAGACTTTGAGGCTGTGTTGTTTTCCAGCCTTGTTGAAAAAGGATGTAGTCTAATTTACATTATACTTTTATGAAACTAAGATAATGATGAAACATTCCTTGCCAGCTTTCCCGTTTCCTTTCTAACTTGGAGAACACACTCCGACACACTCCAAGTGTGTATGAACTAATATACAGTACATTTTGGTGTGTTTTGGCGAACATTTTGGAAACCGGAAATATGACATTATTTCCTTTCATTCATTTTCGGCGAGAAGATCAGGGTAGATTTGTAGGATGTGACTAAAACGACGTCCCATCAAATACCCCATGTCTCTAACTGAAGAGCGTTTGTCCAAAACTTGGTATGTGCTCTCTGAATAGTTTTTTAAATAAAAGGACATAACATTAAGGTAATTGCTCTTTGCACACGTTTTCATTTACTGTTAAATGACTTTAGATTTGAAGGAGTGCAGATTTTGCATTCAAGTAAGTTTTGATCGAATTAACACCAAAATGCATCTTTGAATACACTACCAACTCATTTTTTCAACGTAAATGGATTTACGGAGTTGTGGAACAACGCTCTTCAATTTGTCAGGTCATGGCAATAATGACATTAACACTACTACCATAAATGGTACCAGGACTACCACTACTACCAGCCTGAGATGAAAATATCAGGGATGAGTCAGAAGCTTATCCCATAGTAATACAGTCTATTGGAGGATAAATAAATAAACAAACAGACAGACAGACAGATAGACAAACAGACAGGTGGACGAACACACACACATGCACACACACACACACACACACACACCCGCATACCCGCACGCACGCACGCATCACTAAGTTCGGATTGGAACAAAGAAGATGAAGAGCATCAATAAAAATTGTGTTGAACCTTTGTCTCTCAGCTCCCAGTCAGACTGGTTGGCTCGTTTATAGTCATCTCTACAGAGTGTTTGGGTGCCCTGTTCGAGACTTTCCAAACATCCCCCCGAATAATTTTCCTAAACTAATAAAGATCGTGTATTCCTACAACACTATGATAAAGTAGACAGACTACAACACTATGATAAAGTAGACAGACTACAACACTTATGATAAAGTAGACTAGACTACAACACTAGGTCTATGATAAAGTAGACTAGACTACAACACAATGATAAAGTAGACTAGATTATAAGTAGGCTACTATGATAAAGTAGACTAGACTACAACACTATGGTAAAGTAGACTAGACTACAACACTATGATAAAGTAGACTAGACTACAACACCATGATAAAGTAGACTAGACAGTTCATGTCACTGTGAAATAACTCATGCTAGGATGTGTAACCTAGCGACAAAGACAGCAATTGAAGGGACTTAATAAAATAATTTCATGGATACGTGGCACCACTTGTTGCTTTCCTTGATCATGATCTGGTCCTTGAAACCTATTGTTTGTTTTTTTTTTTCTTCGTTTGGCCCTATTAACATTTTGATTTACTCTATAAATAACACTGTGATTTGGGGAAATTACTACCATGGAGGTTAAGTACTTCTTTTGCCTGATCTTTTACCGGGAAGAAAAAAGGGAGGTCAACCTCCAAAATTTTTCACAAATATCTTTCAAAACAGGTCACCTCGAATTCTGATTTGGTCCCCAAGTTTTCATTTGGCTGGTTTTGACCGCGTGCAAATACATAGGCCTACATACTTTATTTTTTTTTTGTATCTAGAAGGCTTAAATTGTACCTGAAGCTTTAAAACTGGATGCTTTATTTAGATCACAAGTCATTTTACGTATTTCTACACCCTGACAATGGCTGACAGGGCCCCCAAAAAGGGGGATTTTATATACTGTATTAGTGGATTAATTGGGTTGTACACAATAGTAAGTTGCCCCTCAAATAGGTGTCACAATCTACCCGATCCCTGCATGGATTCTTTTCCCTTTGATCATTTGCTTTGGCTCTTTCATATGATTCATCCTCCCCTTCCCTCTTCTCTTCTTCCTTTCCCAATTACTTTTGTTATCTCACAGACTGATGTAATGAGAGTGATATTTTCTCCATTCCTACTTGTAACATATCCCAGATTNCCTGAAGCTTTAAAACTGGTTGCTTTATTTAGATCACAAGTCATTTTACGTATTTCTACACCCTGACAATGGCTGACAGGGCCCCCAAAAAGGGGGATTTTATATACTGTATTAGTGGATTAATTGGGTTGTACACAATAGTAAGTTGCCCCTCAAATAGGTGTCACAATCTACTCGATCCCTGCATGGATTCTTTTCCCTTTGATCATTTGCTTTGGCTCTTTCATATGATTCCCCCTCCCCTCCCCTCTTCTCTTCTTCCTTTCCCAATTACTTTTGTTATCTCACAGACTGATTCCTACTTTCTTTAATTAATTCTTACAATTTCGTTGATGTTCCTCAACAAAGACATAGAGTACTTCAACTTATTACTTCTGAATTGTCTGCAAGTCTCTGAAATGGGCAGTTCACTCTAGGGAATTCCATTTACAGTAATGACAGCCAAATAAACCAGCCCATCACAGCTGTGGGATGGCACTGAAGTTGTGCTTATAGAAGCAGATTGCAGTTGATTGTAAATATCACTGTAGTATGTTCAACAAAGTACAAAGTTCAACAATTTCCTTAATATCTCCAGTCTCTCCCCACAAGTATCTATGCTGAATACCTGTTATGTTGCATTCAATAGCCAAAAATTGGTGGAAGAAATTTACCAACTTAAATGCAGATGTCAGGTCAAGAAAACATACTGTAGTTGATGAACATTTTGAAAATGCAGCCTCTCTTACAAACCTAAGAAAAATAGTATGGTTCAGCATATTAAATTTTCACCAATGTGTTTACTGCCGTTTTCAAGAACATTGTGTTGGATGTTTTACCTCCACTTGCTTTGAATATATACACAGGAAATGGAAGAAAAATAGAAACATGGCATCTGGCCCTTCCAAGAAAACTAAAGGATGAGGGTGTTAGTGTTCTGCATTTGATTCAAATCTGAAGCTGTTGATGAATCCAATGTTTTGATGATCTTGAGCAAACAGGAAACATTGCAATACTATACCAGTGGAGATAACAAACTCAAAACTTATGAGGCCAGTCTATAATTTCCTGTTTGTGATATAACTTGGATAGGGGATACACAACTCTCCTGCAGATGTCCTGTTAGGTCTTGATCATCATTATGTTCAGTCAACATTCCTTGTAGATAGTGACCTGAAAGGCATCCTTACATTGTGGCATGTATGGACATGATGATTATGAGTGAGCACTTCATACTTCTCCACACACCATCCACACCTGCACCAGATATCCACATCAGCACCAGATATCCACACCAGCACCACATATCTCTTCCCATGGAAGAAAGGCAAGGAAATAGTGGAGTGAAACAGAAGAGAGAAAACTGAGGAAAATATTGCAATAAAAATAAACTGACATGGCATCTTTAACAATTATTTTATTGGTTACAATGTGAAATGTTATGAGCATTAAATAATTGCATAGTCATATTACAGCATAGTTAACTTTACGGAAACAAGTTGATTCCATGTTAGTACCAGCTATACGTCTATGTACATAACAGTACTTGCTATGTCATATTGCAGGCTACTCTAGTCTAAGGAATAAATGACAAGTGACCATAGTCGGACTATTACAATGCACAGCAGTTTTTACATTACTGGTACAGACACACAGCCCCTCAATCACATGCTTTTCACATACACTGGCAGAGAGGGACTACAACTACAATTATCCAGTTATTCAAAGTTAAAAAAACATGTCTACATTAACTAAACGTGGTAAAATGTCTTATTTTATGATAATGTAATATAGGTATTTGTCTTCCATCATGTAATGAGAATAAAGAAAACAAAATTCTCGAAATCACACTGTGATTAGTGATTATAACAAGGAACCATGTAACTTAATGCTGGACCATGTCTTCCTCACTAGATCACTAACTTCTGATCTTCATCACTTTCTCAACCTTTTACTTAACACAAAAAAAAAGAGGCAAACAGTAAACCGATGTGCACATAAGTTATATCCATGCTATGACTCCAACCAGACATGAGGTCCAGTCTTCAGCTACGGTGTTCTAAAAAGAGTACAGTTGAATATACCTTATTCGAGTTCCCTGGGACCAAACCAGTGGGTTGAATTACCAGAGTTCGATTTACGATTTTAGACAGGGCTTAGACCTATGGCTTATTATGAGGTAATGTTTCAAAGTCTTATTATCTCATCTTAAAGAAGACGCACCGGGTGGGTCTTCCTGTACCGTAAAATGTTAGTCCACTCGTTTCATTGGATTGAGAGCCCTGAAAATGACCGTTTAGAAAAAGAAAGTGTTGGAATTTGAGAAGTAGCACTGAGAAGAGCTATTATTGATATTAAGCTCTGAGAAGGGTTGTTATTTGTGCTAAGGTCTGAGAGGGCTGTTTATGAAATTTAGCCCTGAGAAGGGCTGTTGATACATGAAGTTTAGGCCTCAAAAGGACTAAAGTTTTAGCCCTTAAATGGGCTGTTGAGAGTTTTATACCGGCACTGATGCCACTGTATGTACGACAGTACAGGTGCAGTGACCGTCAGCGTACACCACATAACTGAGATGCTTGTTTATTGATCGAGCCTTGTGATGTGCCTTTGCTCATCCTCTTCCCTCCCCTATCTTACCAGCTGTGGTGTAATAACGCGTTCCTGCATAGGCCTACGTTGTATTGTATGCTGACGTGGTTGGTGGCCGAAGACTTTATTGCCTCTCTCTCTACGCATGGTATCGCCTCTCCGTGGTTCGCCCCTACATGGGGGGAATGACAAGAGGTGATTTTGTCTCTGTGACCTCCCTGACCAGTTGGAATTATAGGGAGGCAACAGTTAACAATTTCGGCTTATGCAAAAACATCTAATAAAGGCAAAGAAGAATAACAAAACTTTTACTTTCTTTTTGTGACAATTAGCAGAAATCTGAGTAATCTGATGGACTCGAATGTAATTAGCTACAAATAAATGTCTAATATAGCACTATGACCTGATTCAATTTGAAAATACTACAGTACAATGCAAGAGATAAAGAGCTGAAAATGACTATTTTGGCTGTGATAAGCATGTTAATGAGTTTAATAATGGATATACAATTATATTTATAAATGAGACGAGCACTCAGTTAGCTGTAACTTCCACTGGAAATAGTAGGGAGGGTGCTGAGCATCTGATGTGAAATATGATGGAGTATTGTCCACAGGAGAGATCACATTGGAGATGAGTGCTGGCATATTTTGAGCAACTACTTATTGAATGTGACTTGATCAAAATGCCCTATTAAGACTTCAAATGTGGGTGCAAGATTCCTGAACAGCCATAAGTGAAATACATGTATTATCAGAGCAAAGGTTTTTGGACGTTCAACCTTATACCTGTGAACTTATCTCTATGTAACTGTCTGACAGATGGCCAGCTGGCTGAAATTAGTCTATCAATGAAGGCTTGCACCCATGAGCTCACAGTTGATGATAATGGTGACAATCTCTGAACCAATGATCTATCAAATAAAGGCAATATCATAGTGAAAATGCTATGCCATTGACTTGTCTTCAACCAGGATATCTGCATGCTATGAGATAGTTACATTTACCATATTAGGCCAAGATTTTATAAAAATGCCAGTATATAGTGCTTACTTGCAAAACCCTCAATATTCCTTGCAACTTTTTCTCAATGGCAAATGTCTTATAAGACTATGACTCTCCCCTTCACAAACAAAAAATGGAAAACAAATTAAAAATGTGGCAAACCAATACCACAAAGGTACTCCATAATAGAAGTAAGATAATGTCAGTCTTGCCTTTTTTTATGAGAGGACAGTACACACAGGCATTTCTTTAAAATCTGACCTCATGCACTCCTGAAACACTGTACACATTTTCATAATGCACAATTGAAAATGAGATGTACACAAGATTGAATCACATGAAATAAGCTCAATATCACAAGTGTGGACAGGCAACGAAGATGATCAAACAAGTAAAGATTTTTTTTAAAAGTACAAAACTCAACAAAAACAAAAACAAATCAGAAGAACATGGCATCTCTCTCACAGGAAAAGATTAGTTATCGCTCTTTGTCCACAACATGTATCTCTAGGTGTAGAGTGTAAGGTTCTAAATGGACCACTGTTTCACCAATCTGCTCATCCTTTTCAACAGGTTTGCATAGAATATCTAACCGGAAAACTTTTGGCTCATCAACTTGTTTGGCAAAATGCAAGGAACTGACGCCCTTCTTTTTGTGCATGGAGAAGTAACCTTCCTCATTTCCCCTGCGTATCTTGTAGCGAACATTGTGCCGCAAGGCAGACAGGGCAGGGATGACTTTAACCAGTTTTGTGCGACGGTTGGTTTGATTGGTCATGACTGTCATGATCACGACATCGGTGGTATTCCAGCCATCTGCCTTGGTCAGCATTGAGGAGTTGGTCATTTGGTCCAATGTCATCTGTAGGGGACAAACAACAAAGTAGTAAAGCTGAGACATTTCAAGATTCTGGCGGGACTGGGCAACCCATTCCATTAGGGGGCTATTAAGAAACTTGAATAATTTGACACAAAAAAACCTGTCTTGTTGCCATAATTTGTCTTATGTCTCAAAAATATTTGATATCTTGGACACTCTAGAAATTCTGCATCTTCGAAATCCGTACAAAAATCATGAGATGAAACTGTTTAGAATCTATCCTATATAAATTCTTTTTCAGAAAAACAATGGAAAAAACAGGAACACTATTAAGATATTTTCCCAGATAAAGATGAACTGACCTTTCTGTGTCTCAGCCTATGTGGTACACTCCTTTTCTTGCGCATTCCTTCACCAGCTGTGGTTTCCTTTGCTAGACCTGTTGAGCCAGCATAATATTCTACCAGCTCATCCAGGCTGTCAGCCTCTCGCATTGTCCTCAGACTGAAAAACAGTTACAACTTCACTAACATTCTGGCAATGCTGGATTTTTTATTGCAGTTAGTCCTGCTTGGCAGTGACAATATGTGCTTGCCTGACAGATATCATTCTTTAGTCTGACAGCCATCATTTTCTATCTTGGTTCAGGTTTTGCCATCAAATAAAGATTCAATGGAATCAAATTAACTCCAACTAGCAGTGGAAGAAATAATACTGTATGATTTCAAAGAAAGTTGTGCTAACATTTAAAAGAAAAGAAAGACAGCTTCCTTTTAGCGTTCTGAGATAATAGCACATATATTTCGAGAGGTGGGGCTAAGGAGATAACAGTCTCCATGTTGACAGGATAGAATTGGTTTTAGTCTGACCCAATTCAAGTAATAAACTGCAATTTTCAGTTTTAAATTATTTTCCTATCAAACTTGAGTGATTTACTTTGACAAAGACTTGATATGTGAAACCAGATGTAGAATGGTGATAAGAAATGGAATGCAGACAGGGCACGGGTGACTCTTTCATGTCCCTGAGAACAGAACTGCTGTCAAATATCCCACGCAGGCTGAACAAGATGTAATTCTTGATGAGCTGGCTCTCTTCACTTCAGTTTTTTCATACTTCAACCAACTCATATCACAAAAACGATGTCACTCTTATCAGGGCTTGAGTTTTTGAAATTTATATGCTTATAAGCTCCTTCTTTCATCTCTTGTTCAGAACAGGGATGGACGCCATTACCGATATTTCCAGGCAATGGTTAACAGTGTAGCCTAGCCTGCCCACATAGGCCTATGATGTGCTCACCTTCGTGTGCTCCTTCTGGACCTGCGTGAAAGAGGAATCTCGCCAAAGTCATGGTCACAGTGGTAACAGCCCTCTCCTGGAGGGAGACTCCCACCTGAGCTGGGCTGAGTATCATGTGGCAGCTGGACACCAGGTGGGTACTGGGTGCTGGCTGAAGACGCTGTGCTGATACAGTGCCTGGAAATAGATCAACAGCTTGGTAAAATATTATTTAGGAAAAACTGCAGTCTCTGAGGTAAAGAAGCTGCAGTAACTGAACACAGATTACATCATTAGAACTTAGTTTCAGCGCTTTTCAGCCTCTTTCTTACCCATCCTGCGCTGAAATGTTAGTTTTGTCAACATGTCATGAAGTATTGTCAGACTGCTAACTCCTATGTGACTCAGCTTTTATTAGCTTTACGAGCACTCAAGACTGGCATTTTTAAGTTCCTAAAATTCATTCTCAGATGACTTTAAAAATGCAGTCTAGCTGGAATTTCAAACCAGATCAAGTAAGATCCAGATAAACGAATCACAATGTGGAAATAAAGTATGTGTGATGCCCACATTCAATAAACAACTCACTCTACACATTAAACTGAACATGCTGATATGCTATGTGTGAGCAGTCGGGAAATGTGTTAGGGTCACGGGTGAACACTAGGCTCACACGTGGAAGTAGGGACCGATTCAGGCAGTAGGTATTTAAGGATTAATTTGCTGCGAAGTTAGTGTACCTGTAGTGTAGTGGTAACTTTCAGACTTGCAAGCTGAGAGACCCTGGTTCGATTCCCGGCAGGGACAAGAAATTTCTAGTGTAGGTTTTTTCGGCCCATCTTCTCAAAATTGATCATTCACAGTAATTTTGTAAAATCCTAAAATAATATGTAACATCTGAAAAATTATCAGACTGAGCTCACATTCCTTCCCCTTATTGAGAGAGAATGAATACTACAATTGCCTTTCCACCTGGTTCTATATGTATTGTTTAGTAATTTTATACATTATAAACGAGGCCAAAAAAATCACTTAATATTAATATGTGAGTTCTACATTGAAAAAGTACAGCTCATGGATAGACATAATCTGTCCTGGGAGAATGACATACGGTTCTGTAGTGCACAAACATAAAGGGGCTGAAACTTGATATTAAGATAATCTCTAACATTTTGAATGTTTGATGTTTGATTTTTATACTGATGAACACACACCAATTGAAGTGTATTTTTCCAAAACTTGCCAAACATACTTTTGTTTGAAATATGAGTTGGTAATAGGGCTGAAAATGAAATTAAAACGAAAACGAAAAAAAATAGTTTTTGAAGCTTTTGTTCAAAACAAACGAAACTAAAACAATTTTGGACAACAAAATAAAACCAAAACGAAAATGATAATAATATCAAAACTAAAACGAAACTAAAATGAAATATCATCCGCAACTTAAAACGAAAACGAAAACATCAAAATTCGTTTTTCAAAACTGTTTTGAAAGCAATTTCGTTTTCGTTTTCATAACTATTGTGGGACTCAGCTAATGTGAGAGACCTGAATCATTTTGCAGATCTATTCTAAAGGTTATTTCGTTTTCGGTTTTGTGGGACTCACAACTATTGTGAGAGACAAGAATCGTTTTTCAAAACTATTTTTAAAGTGTATTCTCGTTTTTCAAAACTATTTTGAGACTGCGCGGGGCAACACTGTGGGCGAAGCATTGATCAGGCAAGACAAGACAACTGGGCTGGCTGGGACAAAATTTTTAATGGCGACTGTACTACGTGAAGTTACCTTTCGTTCAGTTGTATTGCCTTCTTGAACCCAACCAGCATATCAGCTGATTAGAGATACAAAATGAGATAGTGCCTATTATTGAAATTCATTGATACTGCCTGTATTAGCCTAGGCCTAGAGGCGTGGAGGCTGAGGTTTTTGGGGTTTTTTTTTTTAAGTTCTGTGTTAACAGTTTATCTTTCGTCCATCGATCCATGTTAGTTTCGTTTAGGTTGAAGAAAGAGTGTCTTTCAACTCCATGGTCAATAACTGCACAGGTAACTATTACATTACTAGACAATGTTACATTATCATGATCATTATTTTCTTTCACTGATGACACAAATAGTTACTGTCAGTAAGATTAATACACGTTCAAATTAATTTTGTGCGTCAGTTTGCCCGCCTGCTTGCCTGCCTGCCTGCCTGCCTGTCTGTCTGTCTGTGTCTGTCTGTCTGTCTGTCCACTTTCGTAAAATGATCAACATCATCGAAGTGAAAGTCCATGCCAAATACTATTATTCAAAAACATAAAATGCCAGAGAGTAATACATTTAACACAATGAAGGTTGAATCTGCTGCCAGTTAAGGGCTGAACATCTCTGATCAGGCTCTTATCAGACCCTAATGCACTGGTGCTTTCAATAGAAATCCCTTGGATTCCTCTATCGATTTATAATGCCACTTATTGTAGCACTTTGTTGTATAGGATATCCGCATTTTGTTATATAGACGTCCTGCATACTTTGTGGTTTTCATTTTGAACCTTAGCCACTTGGTTTGCATCAAATGGGACTGAATTTTTAAAAAAATAATATACGTCCAGTGACCTTTTAACCATAGGGAAAAAAAATAGAGAAAGAATGAAAATTAATATTTAAAAAATAATTCTTGCTTTGTGGTGGGAGGAAATAGCTAGCTATGTGACAAATGTTTTTATTCAGTCTGGACTCTTGCCTCAAGCAGCATCCTCCTACCTCCGCACTGCAACCATTTTCATGCAGGCCAATCCTGATCATTCATAACTATACTGGCATGGCTTCGGGTCATCATCTTTGATATGATAAAATACCCCACTAAACTACTCACATTCGGCTCTACTAATAGCTACTGTCTGCAAACCATTCGCCACTAGAAACACCATACACCATTAATTCACATCGAACCAAACAAAACAGTTTAAAAAATAAATTAGAAGACAAACATAAAAGACAGATGGCAGACAGACAAGCAGATAGAATGACAGGCAGACAGACATTTCCCCCATTCCCCTACTCACTCACTAAGTCTTTACTTATACACTCACTTGTATTTTGAAAATGAAAATAAAAACGAAACGAAAAAATGAAGAAAAACTAAAATAGAACAAAAAATGAAACGATTTTCAAAAATGGAAACGAAAATGGAATAATTCTGAAGAATAAATAGAACTAAAACGAAAACAAAAATAGATTTTGAAAAAAACCACAAAAACGCAACTAAAATGATTTTGAAAACCTAAAATGAAAACGAAAATAGATTTTGAAAATAAAACTAAAACGAAATGAAAACAGATTTTGAAAATAAAACTAAAACGAAACTAAAATGAAAATAGATTTTGAAATAAAACTAAAACGAAATGAAAACGAAAATTTATGAAAATATCACAACGATTTCACCCCTAGTTAGTAATGTTTTCAGATATGCATTTCTATGTTTAATTGTTCAAAAGCAAACTGAGCTTGAAATCTGCATTCCTTCAAGTTTTATGTCATTTAATAATAAATAATAAGATGTGAAAAGTAATAGCTTTCTTTTTTCTTTTATGCCATAAATACCCAGAGACCACATACCTAAGTTTGGAAAAATCCCATACCGAGTCTTGTACAAATGTTCCTCACACGTACAATAAACAACGGTGTACAGTTTGCTATGAAGAAAAGGCAACACTCACCCTTGTCCAATGGGTTCATAACCTGGTGGGCAACCACAAACATAAGTGCCACCTCCAGATGATGGTGTGCATCCAAACAGACATGGATGTCCTCCACACACATTGCCATCTAGCAAGTTGACAAGAAAAAGAAGCTTGTATCTGTATTATGATCTTAATTACATGAAATCATGATTAGACAAAAAGGAAATCTTACATCCTGCATAATGTATAAGTTCAGCCTTCTATATAAAAAATAAGCTTAAATAATAACTATATTTGAATTGCTCAAGGTGTATACCAATTTGCTGCACTTTGGCTGAAAAGGAAAACATTAGGTTTAACAATGAAAACTTACATGAGAGATTGGTCCAAATAGACTAAGTTTCTAAAATTTGTTGAATGACAAGCATTTTTGATATATCTGAATTTTTTCCTTGAAGTCTGTCATAAAAGATGCTTAAGACAAGGTCCAGATCAGCACATAAATTCCATGGTCACTAAAAATAACTGAAACCTTCTGGAGCTCTTTTTTGATGCTTGACAGATTGCCTAGGTACTTAGTAAGTGTTACACTACCATACTACAAGCAAACTGTATTGGTACAAGCCCAATGCAGAAAGACACTGAACAGGAGAGGTTTACTCACCAACACAGCTGAGTGAGCCAATGTCAAAGTCCAGTCCAGATTGACACTGGCAGTCAAAGCTACCTGGCATGTTTATACACAAGGCTATATAGCCACACACATAGTCCTGGGCACACTCATTCTCATCTGGAAATTTGAATGAAATTGTCTGATAGAACTAATTGAATAGAAACCACCATCAAGCATTTATTAATCACATAACAGCAAATCAAGAAAGCCACATAAACAAATCTGGTATGATCATTCTCCACTTGATAGAACTGAACACGTAGCCCAACAGATACACTCCCATACAAAAAGGCCAGGATTCAGCATGAATAACATTGTGGAACAAGTAGCAAGAGCCATTAAGACAAATAAATCATACAGATTTTATAAAGACAGTCACACTCAATGACCAAGATTTTCACCTAATTTCTTACTAGTTAACATATCTGTAACTCATAAAATTCAGAACTCCAACACACACAGAGACTTACCAACACACTGACCACCTGGTCGTTGAGTGTAGCCTGGTGGGCACTGGCATCGGAAACTGCCCAAGATGTTATCACATTCTCCTTCACATTTACCATCTTGACACTCATCTATGTCTGTTAGAGAATAGGAAAGTATGTACACTTAAGATCAAAACACGGTAACCTGGTATTTAAATAAACAACTCATTTATAGCATGAAAGAATTGGTATTTCTTGACATATTACTAGACTCATTGCAGAGTTTTGACAGATTACATGTTGAACAAGTTACAGAGGTAAAAAACCGTTTTGTCTTAACAGTAAAATCTACAAACTCACAGAAACGGGCAAACACAATCAAATATAAAGAAATTAAGGAGAGTTTGTGCTTCTAAGACCAAAACTGACAACAGTGGGTGGTAGTGCTGTTGATCTTTTCGCTTTTGGTGAAAAAGAGGCAAGGCTGCCCATTTACTGTCAGACTACTCCACACCCCCGGGTGCAGTTAGGTACTAAAACATTCATCACCTTCGCATTTGGTGCCAGTGGCATCTCGTTTGTAGCCTCTCGGACAGATACACTGGTAGCTGCCACGAGTATTCTGACATTGGCCAACTGGTCCGCACAGATGGGGCTGCTCAAGGCATTCATCAATATCTAGAGGATAGAGACAACCATTTAAATGCCACACATTACACCAGGTGGACAATTCTGCTGGAATAAAGAATCAACAAGTTTTATAATGGATCATCAACTGTGAGCTGACCAGTTTAGCAAATAACAGCCAAACACTGGATTTGACTTGTAAATCACATTATTTTCTAACTCCATCTCTCCTTCTCTCTTGTCTTCTTCTAAACTGGCTTCCCATCTCCTCCTCATCCTAACTAGCTGAATCTCTCTCATTGCACATATCTGCTTTTAAACTTTACCATCAATCATGTTGTAGTCTTTTCTATCTTTAGACGGAAGCTTAGTTATTTTTATCTTGATAAACAACAACTGACGTTTTTAAAATCTGCTTGTAGTTGATAAAGATGTTGTTCATCATCATATTTTATTTATGTACTGTGGAAGGTCAACTGCAATCAAAAATGCTACTCAAATTCCATTATATCTGCTCATTTCTCTTTGGTTATTTTTCCTGCTGTTTCAATTGTAAGATACAGAATGATTCGGCCTTGTAAATGATTTTCATCCAGTCCTCTTCACAGCATTTCTGATGAAAACAAATGATACTGGGAGTCCTGGATACACATTACAATGGTTACCACAAGTCAAAGTATAAACAGTATCTTAGAAATAATCTTACCATCGCATCCATTACCACGAGACTTGCGGAAGCCAGCAGGACACTCACAGGTAAAACTGCCAGGTGTATTTACACAAGTGCCTGTGCAGTCGTGTCTCATAGTTGTGCACTCATCCAAATCTAGATATAAAAACAAGGTAGACATGCACAATGAATTCAGATCATGAGCAAATACTTGGATAATAACACTAAAGATTACTTTTCCAATCCAGAATAACATCTATTTATAAAATGCTAAAAATATCTACAGTACATATAAAAATAATGAAATATGACAGTTGCCAGAGGCATTCTGCAAAGAGTATATCTTCATACCTAGTAAAGGTAACATTCAAACTTCAAGGCACAATTACTGTCCACATTAACATAATATTGCAAAAACTGCCTAAACAGAACTGGCACTTGCAAGAAACAGTGATCTCTGGTTTTACTTTTCATAAGCCCATATTAAATAATACAGGCAACTTTACAGGTCCCAAGCACATGCTCTCCTGTCTCTCATCTTTTAACAAAATATTTTGGTATGACCATTATAATACTATGCATTTCTGACACAACAACTTTACTATATTCTAGAAACTATAAGAATGTCTAGTTACATACACAACAACAACAACCTTAATAGGCTCACATACTTCAGGTACAAATGAGCATACATAAATTAGAGGAACAGATGGCTTATATACTGTAAATAATAGTGACAAAAATTCATCCACCCATCTACATTATGGCATCGACACATGTACCGGCCGCGCGCGCGCGCGCACGCGCATGCACACACACACAAACATACACATATAAAGATATATTACACTCACATGAAGGGACATCATTCCAAAGTAATGTGATAAATGACATACAAAAAGTATAGGCAGCATTGTGGTTTTTTCAGCTGAGACATAAAATAAAATTCATCCTCAAGTTTCATGTGGGATATAGAGCAGAAAAAACAAAACTCAGAAAATGGTGGCTGCAACACTTTTGACCACATACCTCTGCAAGTAAGGCCATCCATGTTCAGCACATAGCCTGGTGGGCAGCCACAGATAAAACTGCCCTCTGTGTTGGAACAGGTAAATTCACAAGGTTTTGGGTCTTGTCTGCACTCATTGATGTCTGTGGAACAAACGGAAATGTCCAAACTAAGGTGTTGGTGTCATTGTTACATCAGGAAAAAATGACTAATGAACAAATGACTGATGAGTAATACAAACCCAAAAGATGATTTTGAATGGTAACACAACCTGCATACAATTCTTCAGAATACATATATTCTATACCACATTATGACCCATGAACCTCAAGGTCTTGTACAGGAGCGATACAATATACTTGAGTGTGCACACATGCAAATGAATATGAGAAATATTCATGGAGCAACAAAAATCTTAAAGGCTATCTTAACCCTTGTGATGCGGTGATAGTATATATACTACCCTGCCCTCGCTATCGTTAAGTGAGGCAATACTATATATACGCATTCCTCAACCAACCTCTACCTGCGACGATTGTATTTATGCAGCCGTGTATCTTGGCAACGGGTCATAATACTTCTCCCATGCAGGTGGAAAAACTAATACCCTTATTAAAATAATGGGGCGTTCCTATGCTTGAGCTAGTGATCACATTCACTCACATATATCAGTAAAAATCGAAAAGGATACTCAAAGAAATGACCGATTTTCAAGAAAGGACATTCTTTACCAGTATGGCTGGAATACTATTTACAAATAATTTTTCTCATAATGAAGTTGCTAGCATGGACTATAAACCCTAACGCAATGTAGATATTGTGAAAACGAGTGAACTTTCCAACAAGTCTGCTTGTTTACAGCCATTCTCAGTTTTACTGGAAGTCAAACACACATTCTTATGAGCAAGAAATGAAATGTGTTTGGAGGCACCATCTTGACTGTTACACTAGTGTATTATGTAGGTTACTTAGCTGTGTTGCAAAACTGTTTCCCCTGATTTGAGGTAAGATGTTACAATTATTACGTGTGAGACAAAGGAAGACCGATGATGGGTTGAGAAACCAGCTGTTTTTGTACCAGCTTATAAGACTATGTGGGAGAATTATTGCCTTTGTTTACAATTCACGGTTCATCACATTGTCCGAATAGATGGCTCACACAGTGCTACGCACAGCTCACTCTTGTCTGTCCATATCCCACTCTCCATATAGGCCTACCTACATCGAAATGAAAAGATTACTGTGACAGCTGAGTGTTTATCTGCATATGACTAAAATTACCTGTTACTTTCCCGACCCTCCACCATGTGGACTTTTCTAGATTACATCAACCTCTCTCTCTCTCTCTGTGTGTGTGTGTGTGTGTGTGTGTGTGTGTGTGTGTGTGTGTGCGTGTGCGTGCGTGCGTGCGTGCAAGCGCACCTGCATGCGCATGCGCGCGCTTCAGTCTACAAGGTGTATTTAAGCATTTGCTAACATAAACAAACAAAACAAGCGCATATAATAATAAAAAATATCTTCCCATATGCCTTGTGAAATTTCCTATACAGAAAAATATAATGCTTTTAGTAGATACGCAGCCGTTTTTTAAACGAAAACATGGATTTTTGCACGACCGTCCAGTACAAAGGTATTGTTTACATCAGTCAGCTGATGCCCAGGCAATGTGCGCCTGCTGGCTATAGCGTAATAAAACTAGGTCACACAGCAGCGAGCTGCAAAACGCGTGGTCAGCCAGCGCTACAAGTGTTAAACCTTCCCTCTTAGTACCACTGACTCATCAAACAATAGTTTAGGTTTCATTCTTGTAGGAATATAATCAGATAATGGTGACCCCATCTTACCAATGCATCTCTTGCCATCTACATCTGTCTTGTAACCCTTATCACACACACATCTGTATGATCCCATTGTGTTGAGGCATCTGCCATTTCTACATGCCCCTGGCATGATTGCACATTCATCAATATCTGTGAAGATTGACAAACAACATTTGTAGGCCCTATGTGGATGGTGATTTACAAACAACAGTTGTAAGCACTATGTGGAAGCTTCACGAATAAAATAACTGTCTTAATTATAACTGACAAGGCCATGACTTAATTTGGTATAAATAGTAGATTTATTTACAGGCTCATTAAAATCTTCAAATAGTTGGATACACAATTTTCTCAACTGGAGAAACAAAATTCTCATGCTGCATGGAATATCAGATCAGCCAGAATTTTCCCAGCTCACTCAGAAAGACATCAGTATGTGTTTGCCATTTGATAAATAAAGAAATATCCTCCCCTCCATCACCACCAATCCACAGATCCTCCCACTATCAGAAAACACATTCCAGAAAAGAAGAACTACCTTGTCCGTCTGGAGTGAGACCTGGACCTTGTGGGCATAGCCTCATGAAGGCCACTGTGAACAGATAAAAGGTGCACAAAGTTCTTGGACAAGTGTAAAATGTGAAACTAAATGCTACTTTTCATCTGTACATTTTTGTCCATCCTGTCATTTATAATAAGTTTGGTATTATCCATATACTGACTCGCGCTGTTTGGATTTGTTGAAATAAATCTTGTTGTTCAACTCTCATCACTGATTCTGCAATACGATTAAAATACTGGAGAACATTTATCTCATTCCTTTTCTTTCAGGTTCTACATAACCTGGAAACTATTAATGTCTTGTGATGAGACTGTCAAGTGAAGACAATGATGCCAGACCCCTATCATCACCTACATGTGTCACAAGAATCCACAAAATTATATGGGCAGCAAACTACATGTATCTTAGGCCTATACCTAGAGTATCACATTATGACAAATAATGAAAGAGTCAAAGACAAATGTGTAAGTCAATGCTCCTTACTAGAGCCAACATGTGGGCATCTCTCACAAGAACGGCCCCAGGCAGCGGACAGGGCACAGCAACACTCTGTCTTGGTCAGTCGGGCCAGGTCTGGTGTGGTCACACAGCGCCCACCTTGAAGCTCCAGATAACAGTAGTCCTGACGACGATCTGGTTAGTGAAAACACAAAACATCCAGCTGAACACAAGAGTACTGACTTAATCATGAAACAATCAAGCAGTCTGTCACTATAAAGAATCTTATGTTTAGATAAACACTATGACACTGCTGAAAAACAATAGTGGGAGGAGCGAGCTCAAATTATTAAAACTTTCTTAAGTTAGATATAAACAGAAGGGCACTTAGTAAAGCCCAGGCCTCCATCAAGGCAAACTGCCTTTACTTTGTAGGTTTGCCAACTCTATGTCACATGGACTTCAAAATGCACTTCTGACTTTATAGCAGTAAAATTATTTAGCCAAATACATTGTTTTAACCTGATAGAAGAAAAATTAATTAGTATTCTTAACAAGGCCTAAACTTTTCTCACAGGCAAGCAGCTAAATGTGTTGCAGATTGGACATCACAGGTGGTTATGGCACAACATAGGCACAAAAAGCATTCTGTGGAATTTGCCATTCTAATCTGATGCACACATAAATATCACAGTTTCACTTTCAGACCTAAACAGCCTTTCCACAAGGTTTTGTTGTTATTTTCTTATAACCTTTAATATATAACTCATTTTTAAGGGATAATTACTTTCACTTGCACCTATACCAAAAGTTAATGGTTTCTTATTCTGATTGAACTGGGTGGTAACTCTTTGAGTTATCTTGTTCACAAACACTCATGTAGGTAAAAACAACCTCTTTGGTGGAGATCATAATTCAGGTTCCTTTCTTAAATATGTCAATCTGATGCTACTCAGACCACTATTGACAACAGTTTCATTTAGTGGTCATTTCAAACATTTTTTGACCATAAAGAATAATTCTAGGGCACAGCATTTTAGAGGGAAATTATTTTGCAGAACAGCTAGGCCAGCTTGTTTTCACTGTAAATGCTATTACTGCAAACCTAACCAATATAATGGAAATGCACTCCTTTAAGAACAGGTAAAAATTTTAATTTTTAAAAAGAAAATTTCAAATTGCACCAGAAACCGAAACAATACTCCTAGATGGTAATCTATAAGAAGAGATCAATATGAAATACCTGAACAAGCTTTTCCATCAGGACTAGGGTGATAGCCTGGATGACAGTCACATCTAAAGCCACCCTGGGTATTGAAGCATCGTCCGTTCTCACACACCCCGGGCTGGCGGCACTCATCAATGTCTGGAAGAGTCATAGTGCTTGTATTTAGTTTGCAGACATTTAAATTCATTATAAATTTACGACAAAGTGTGCAAATAAAATGATCCAACTATGGAATAAGAAGACACTAAGCCACTACATCTTACTGACGATGCAAAACGGTGCCGAGTACAGTGTAAATGGAGATGATATAAGTGACACTATAAAAATTGCACCACATATGAAAAAAAAAACCAAGCACTGAACTGACAGTGAAAAAGAACTGATAGTGAGAAAGAACTGATGAAAAGTATTTTTCCAGTGTGAAAGAAATCTCAGCAACATCAGCAGACACAGATTCATATTACCAGCTAAGGGGAGGGGTGGCCACAGGTATGTGGAGCTTGGAGTTGTTTACAGTTCAAGGACTGGCTACATTCTGCCAGTTTTAAGCCTTGTGATGCGGTGATAGAATTTATTCTACCATCCCTTGCTTCACTTGAGCGTGGCAACAGAATGTACATGTATCTCCTTGCTGACCTCTGAGCGAGACAACAGAATTTTGCATCCCAGTGTCACCAGACTGGCCAGCAGACAACACATGCAACACTCATTATCCATAACAATGGCCATACAACCAGTGGGAGCCTGGAAGAGTCTCGCACTATGAGAGTTAAGGCCTTTGAAGAAAAAACTTTCTCTCATTCTTCATTTGCTTTATGTACTTATCTCCAAGGAAGTACGGAAGATCAGAGTGGTGTACTATGGTAGCAGGCGCTGACTGTGTTTTGGAACTCATTCAATAGTATGTAAATGTGTAGGGGTGTATATTCCTACTGGTGAAAACTTGAACACTGCATGACATTACAAATGTTTCCTGACTAAAGCCAGTGTAAGTTTCATTTATATTTTTCTTAAAACACCAGCATCTGCTGTGTTAGTACTAATATGCTGGCAGAGTATCATGATTTCAAGCTTGTATTCAAGTGACAATCAAACAGCCCATATGGGTTAATCCTGGAACTTACCTCTACATTCATCCTGACCAATCTGAGTGTAGCCTTCTGGGCAGACACACAGGAATGATCCCACCACATTCTTACAGGCATACTTGCACCTGTTCACTGGTGTTTCACACTCATCCACATCTGAAACAGAATGTGTTCTTATTACTTTGTGTTCCTAGCATGCTTCAAAACAACTGACTGTATTACACTGCAGTCCATATTTGCATTAAAGGTGTTTGCCTAATTCACTGAATGAAACCATTATAGATGCAATGGAAAATGTCCCTGCACACGGCATTATTTAATTTCCACCAGCTAATTTGTTCATCATTACAAGAAGAATTGTGGCTTTTAAACCACCATCGATCAGTCTGTACTAGTTACCCACTTTGCCTTATTTCATGATCATGTCAAAATAAACATAAAAACAGCACTTAGAACCACCTTCCCTTCCTCATGCAAGGCTTTTCACTCTCTTTCAAGCTCATATCACTGGCATTTATGGGCTGCCTGCCTAAATCAAGATCACAGATGCTCACGATCACAGATGCGTAAGATCACAGATGCTTAAGATCACAGATGCTCAAGATCACAGATGCTTAAGATCACAGATGCTCAAGATCACAGATGCTCAAGATCACAGATGCTCAAGATCACAGATGCTTAAGATCACAGATGCTTAAGATCACAGATGCTCAAGATCACAGATGCTTAAGATCACAGATGCTTAAGATCACAGCTGCTTAAGATCACAGATGCTTACCTTCACAGTGGATTTGATCAGCTGCCACTTTGTATCCCATAGGGCAGACACATCGGAATGTGCCTGGTAAGTTTGCACAGCGGAAGGCGCACTGATTCTCTAACGAGTCACACTCATCAATATCTGACAGGAAACAACAATAAGGAGGTTAAAGACTGAGACAAGATCTACAGCGCTATCAGACAGAACATGCAGATTTATTGTTCTTTCCCTGATACAAAGATTTTTTTCCCACATCCCATGTTTCAATTGTGCAGAAATACTGGAACAGGAATCACTGTGTATATACCATACTATCATGAAGATACATGCCAAAGAGAAAATGGAATTTAGGGGTAAATAAAATTAAAGTCAAGAAGAATTAAACCTATTAATTTCTTACCCACATGTTCTTAGTGAATGAAACTGCTGAAATAAATTTCCACAAGAGTGTCATTTATCATCAGTTTAATTGTAAAACGTACCCACACATTTCTCCTGGGGCCCAGGCTCAAATCCAACATTACAGGAACATTCAAAGCCACCAATGGTATTTTCACAGGTGCCATTGCCACAGACACCTCTGTCTCTGCACTCGTCTTGGTCTGGAAAGTTACAAAGCACACCATTAACATGGCAGCACACATTTTACCATAATAAGCACAATCCTTGTAGCATGAGCAGAGAAGTGAATGACTGTTCTTATCTGTGTAGTATATCCAACCAATACATCCTAATCACACTTTACAATACTAGATCTAGAAATACAAGTTATTCAAGTGTGTGTCTTCATTAATTTCAACTTGCTTTATGAGAAACAAGACAGTAATGGTGGATTCATTCAATAACAAAATTCATGAGCCTGCTCCATCATGATTCAACTGTCCTAAACTATGTATGGGTTGTTATACCTTTGCAAGTTACAACATTTGATGTATATCGCAGAACGCCTATATTCAAGTTCTGACATGATCAGTCAGCAAGTGTTTAACAGAAGTTAAAAACAGGATGAGGAACATACTGAGGAAAGTATGAGTACATACCAATACAATTTCTTCCACTGGCATCCAGAATAAATCCAGTGCGGCACTCACAGCGGAATGAGCCATCCGTGTTGATACAGATGCCATTGACACATATCCCTGGGTGGACTCTACATTCATTCAGATCTGAGGAACACCAGGACAAAACTTATTCATTACTTACACATGTGCTGCAATACTGTCTTGGTGAGTCACTTTCACACCCTACAATTGCAGCAGAACAAAGTATGGGTGATTATTCCCTTGTAAGATCATGGTAATTTTTAATTTTATCAAGGTAATTTTTAATTTTATGAAGATCGAGGTAGCTTTTAATTATATTAAGACCATGGTAACATTTAATATTATGCATGACTTCTCTTGACATATGTTTGAGAATAAAGCAATGTCTTCTAGGTTTCTTTTATCCTGGCACGCAGTATTTTCCTCCCAGCTTCTCTTTATTGTAAGTTGCATTTTGCACCCAGAGATTCAGTTTCCCATCCCCAGAGATAGCCTTTATATTATCCACTCTCTCATCTTATTGAAGTTGGAGTAACTATTGCCTACCTGACACAACACCATCCTTGCCTGGAATGTAGCCATAGCCCTCAGGACACAAAATATCAAACCCAGCTGTGGAAGAAACCAGAAAAAAAACAACAACATGCTGAGCCATTGGAAAATGTCAAGGGACAATTGACTTGCCAAAAGTCTAAAAGTGTACATAGTCAAGAGTGGCAGTTCGGTGTTAAGGCATGCTTTCTACTTGTTACTTGTTCTGGACATGTCCACAGGTACTCCGATTCACATGCCAAAAGCCTCCTCAAGGAAAACAAGCTAACTTGCTGATTGACATCTGGTTGAGGACAATTCTATTCCTTCCAGTGAGCTGACAGCTACTACCACTTCATCACACCCATCTCCTTCATACAACTCACTTCATGATTGTTGTCCTAGTTTTCTCCTCCTCTTCCCTTAGTTTCTTTTCCAATTCTTGGAGGATATCTGCTTTATCCTGCTTCAGCCTATCCCCAATTTCTACCCTGCCTGCATTATATACATCAAATCTAACTTCGTAACAATTCGACAAGCATACAGCTTGTAAAAAGTAACAAAATTATTAAAATTTAGGATGCATACATTCTCTTATAACATGATTTTTTTTATACACCTGAAAATTGACAAATTGTTCTCATTACAATGTCTCAAAATCTTTGACTGGGGTAAACTGTATGAGGTCAAGGACATCAACTCACGATCTCCTGGCAAGGGACATAAATTGCACTGGCCACTATAACCCCAGGCTGCAGCCTCTGTACAGCAACATTCAGCCTTGGTCAGGTTGCCTTGCCTTGGAGCTATGCACCGACCAAATTCAAAGCCATCATAGCAGGCACCTTGTCTGTTATCTGAAAGAGTTTATGCTTGTCAAAAGATCATCTCCACACAAATAAACACACAGCTCTTATCAATACTTCAATGCACGACAAGTCTAACTCACAAGCAATTCACCAAATAGGACAATTACTCTAAGTGACTTTAAATCAAGTAGAAGAATAAATAAACAAATGAAGCCTGATCATAGAATAAAAGTCTGACTGGCTTCTGATTTCCCCTATGAAAATTCATGCTTGATGTTTGATTAAATAATAGTAAGGTTACTGACTTTGCCACAGGTTCCACTGCTTTATTCCTGGACAACCAGGAACTGAAATTTCTTCAATACAATTTATACATCTATGAAAAGTTCCTTGAATTACAAATGACATAAAATTCACCACAAGTACAAATTCACTTAGCTGTTTAAGTGTCATGAAATCATGAATAATTCTCAGAGAACTAATAGTATCTGGAGTTTAAGACTGTTGACAAACCTATGCAAGCTTTTCTATCAAACGTGACTTCAAACCCAGGGGGGCAGATACACTCAAATCCTCCTTCCCTATTAATGCACCGTCCTCCATAGCAAATGTTTGGCACAGTTTCACATTCGTTGATATCTGCCAAAAACATCAGAAAGAAAATGTTTATTTACAAAGATCTTTTCAATGAATTTATATACATGGAATAATGATGAAGTTACTGCGAAGATTCCACACTGACTCACAGAGATGGCATGGCAAAATAGTAGGTCTTCTTTTTGTTCCTTTCTGTCAACACCTAAAACATGCTACAGTAGTAACCATGTTCGACTACTGGATAATCCATTAAAAGTACATGCAAAGCTCAGAGACACAACAGAGTTTGAGTTTTGTATGGGAACATCTATATTAGTAGCCTAGAGGGGTAAACATTAGGAATGTACAATTTTCAAAAACTACTCGATTCACAAGCTTGGCAACTGCAGTGTGATGTACCTATTATCCATCCTAAGGCTGCATATCAAATGGAATCCCCTTACATAATAAAGACAGTCACATTCTCTGACCAGCTTACCTATGCAAGTCTTGCCATCAGGTGCCAGCTGATAGCCATCAGGGCAGGTACATCTGAATGTTCCTTCCATGTTCTGACAGGTTCCACGTTCACACATAGCATCCAGTTCCACACATTCATCGATATCTGTGGAGTCATAAGCATAAGGTCTGAGACATATGTACCAACAGTGTCAGCTTTACATTAGGAGGATCTTACACTCTACACATTTCACATTTCATCACATTTTGTGTCATTTCAAGATCCATGGAATATTTACTACAGATGGTCAAAGTGAAATGCTGTGCAACATTTGCAGAGTAAAATGAATCCGTGTAGCATACTGTTGGACTTAGTCACTCTAACTACTATCTGTGGGTAATGCAGATGATGGTGTCAGTTGTCTCTTGCTGCCCAGTTGCAAAATGTTCAGACTGGTCTAGCTTGCCTGGAATCAGGCAGTCACTGGCACCTGGCAGTAACAAATTTAATAAGTTTATTTAACTGTGATCCAGATCACAGCAATAGTACGTGGGCATACAGTATAGTATAAACACTGGCTACTGCCCTGGATAGCACGTGAAAGAGACATGAATAACAACCATTTGTACTCTTTGGCGACATAGATGATGAGTGTGCACAAATTTAGCCCCATTCACAATCACTCTCTTTCTGGCACATAATCACCCAATACACCACTCGGACTGGCATATCACTTTCACTTCACTGCATTTTGAATAATATGGCATAATCAGTTGATGCAACTGGGTGCTTCACCAAGCTCGAGGTATAGTTCTGGGAGTTAAATATCAGACCTTTCTCTCACAAAAAGCTTGGAAAAATATGAAATGAACACTAAAACTGGTCAGAGCCTGGGCTTTGTCTTACCTCTACAGTGACGTCCATCTGAAGAGAGTGTGTAGCCATCAGGACACTGACAAGTAAAGCTGCCTTGAGTATTAATACATCTTCCATTGGTACAGATACCAATCATGGCTATGCATTCATCAATATCTGGGGATGACAATTGTCATCACTGGTTACAGCATATAATCCGATTTAAAATGACTCTTATGTTGTCAGATATATTAATTCGGTATATACAGAAACTCCAGACAAAGATAATTTTACGGGTCAGTTTTGAATGATATTGCATGATATACTGCAAATTTTATATTTGAAAGGCTCTGACTATCTAGGTCTTTTCTTTCTTTTATATGATATAGATGATCTCGTGCAATGAACAAAATACCTAACTACAGTATAAAATCCTCTCCCTAAATTTTTAAATGTCCATGTATCCTTGCTTCACCTTAGCATAAAGTAAACTTAGTAGTTATGTACCTCTGCAATCCCCTTCTGGTGTGACTGTGAACCCATTGTTGCAGTGGCATCTGAAGCTGCCTTGAGTGTTGAAACATGTACCATTTCGGCAGATACCTGGTCGACTCCCACACTCATCAATATCTGGTGGGAAAAGAATAAGCCTATACTCTACTTAAAAACTCTTTTGATAGCACATCCACAGGCAATTTTACCCATTTCAATAATTTCTATCAGTAGAGAACACTCTTCCATGTGTTCCCTGTCCAAACATGCATCTGGGACTCATATTTACATGTCAAACCCTTATGCTAATATTTCAACATGAACTATCCAAGCAAACAAGAGTCAGTATTGAGATGGGCCAACAACGAAATGCAATAAACTGATACTGAAATAAAGTTTTGATTATATGTAATATATGTGTGAGATAAATATGAGCTCAACAGTTTAATACAGGCCCATCTATAAATTTAGGTGAACAGACTTGATATATAAGAGTATATGTATATAATATATTTGTGAGAAATACCCTGGGAACTCACAAATTTTCTCTAAAGCTCAAGGGTACAATTATGAAGGAAGTCAGGAAATTCATGTACTCATGTCCATAACAGTCCCACCAATCCATGTTAACTGTTCTTCCTCCTCCTCCTCCTCACCCCATCCGCTTCTAAACCATCATATGAACATGACATTCACCAACTTACCCATACAGACCTCCCTACTAGGTGAAAGCCTGTAGCCATCGTTACAAATACAGCTGAAACTGCCATCTAGATTCATACACTCCCCATTGGCACAGACTCCTAAGATCTCCTCACACTCATTGATATCTGAGAGAAAGACAAAACGTAAAATAATGAGGATGACTGCTGCTGACTTGTCATTTCTCTTAGTGGAGAGATTGATACAGCATTTTATGTACGTGTAAGTATTCTTTCATTTATCACAAATTCTCAAGAATGTGGATTAATAAATCCCACATCATTCTATTACCAACACCTTTAAAATGTTCCTGAACTGTGGCTCACCTTGACATCTGCGTCCATCAGGTCGTAACCTGTAGCCATCAGGACATCCACACTGGTAGCTGCCAGGGGTGTTGATGCACTGAGAGTTGCCAAGACAAGGGTTGATTTCACGCAAACATTCATTCTCATCTGTGGAGAAATTCAGATCCATTCAGTTCTGTTGTCATTGTAAAAAGGGAAACAAACTGTCATATCCCAGTGCAGATCAACTGAATGTTTACAATTCCCAATATGATGATGCTAAAGGTACAAATTAAATCTTGACTGCATGATTTTTCTGGATTCATTATTTTAGTTATGTTTTTACCGAGCATCTTGTGGTCTTAAGTTTAAGGAATAATGAGTTTTTGTTAATAACCATTATCTTTATTATTTACATGAAAACTCAGATACTTGAACTATTCTCATCCTCACATTCTTTCACTATGTCTCTCAGTTGATCTATTTCTATTTCTATTCAACCGCAGAATTGTATGCACTTGTCTTGCTTTGAATATTTCTTACTTTATTTGTCAGTCCTGAAGAGGTGTTTGTACATGAAATGTTAATTATTTTAAATAAATTAATTGTATATCTTTCAAAAAGTTTTGCGTAGACAGAAGCATAAGTTTGGACAGAATCACACTTAGTTTCTTCATTCTATACCTGACTTATTCTTCAATAACAAATTCAAAACATATTAAAAATCCAACAGATTACTGCCCTCAGTTTATATTTATTTAGAAGCTGGTGCCTCATGATATTTACCTTCACAAGTCTGCCTTATGTTGTCATAAATATACCCTCTGAAACATTCACATCTGAAGCTGTAGGGCAGATCAATGCAGCGTCCATTCCGGCAAAGATCTGGGTTAACTTCACACTCATTAATATCTGAAATGACAGTAAAGACCGTCTATATACCAGAATGGAACGTTTTTCTTTTTTGGGCACTACTCCATCTGTATGAGACATAATGCTAATAATAACTGACATTATGGTGCATTTATGCACATTTATAGGAACATTAATACCAGCAGGCCAGGTTACTCAGCGAAACATTGCCTTGGAACTTTTGGAGTAGCATTCCTTGTGCTGAAAAAGAGATGAAAGGAGCTACTGTGCATTTAAACTTCAAAACTAATAATCCCAGTGAACGCAATACCCTTTTTGTGATATCAGTTGGTTGAAGTATTAACAAACTGAAGTGAAGAAAGTCAGCTTTGTTCAGCCTGCGTGGAATTGCTGACCTGCATTCTATTGCATATGGAGAAGTCACCCTGTCCCATGCAGTCCCTATTTTACAATGTGGCCTACATTAATGTGAAAACAATAATAGTATTTATGATTTCTTATAAGTGGATGATTTATGATTTCTGCAAAAGAATAATTTACCTGTAATCTTGATAGGCCCCTCTTCACAGAGTGACTCAAATTCTCCTGCAGACAGAAATGAGATCAGACATAATATGAAAATTTATGTATTTGTCTTCCAAAAAATAACCCCCATCTCTCCCCAAACTAAATCTTACCGTTAGTACCACTTACTGATGGCTTTCACTATTTCTGTGACTCACTGTGAATTTTATTTTAATATCAGTACCAAACAACCTCTGCCAACATGGCATGACATGCTATTCCTTGGTTGAATGTTTTAAATACTGGATCATCTCTGGACAAATAGTGAACAACAATCAAGGCAGTGTCATCAATATTATGTAGAGCATTTCCCTTCCAAATCTTGTGTTGATGATGTTTTTTGAACGAGTTAGAGGTTCTGAGACAAGAGGCTGTATTTTTGAGGCAAACTCTGTATCCATTCTAATATTTATGCCATAAGAATGGGAACTGTGCCTGCAAAATATTTCTATGACAACATTGAGAAGAAAACTGGTACATGTTAAACTAGAGGAATCCCAAACTATGTATATGTTATTTAGATGCAGAAAGGACAAGAATATGATATTTAAAACATAACATAAATCTGATGGATTTTCTCCTGTTCCAAACTCACTAAAGAGGGTCAGTCATGATTGTGTCAATCTACTTACGTGAGCCTTTAACAGGACAGGCGGTGCAGGGCTCTCCCCAAGCAGCTCCAAACAAGCAGCAACACTGGAACCTGGTCTGGATGGTGGACAAAGGATCAGAGCAGACAATGTCCCGAGCACGGCTGGACACATTTAGAAATTCTCTGTAACACTGACTCTTCCTCATATCTGTGGGTGTAAGTAAAAGTTGAAAGATTTTATGAGTGGACAAGTGTGAGCAGCCGGGAAATGTATCAGGGTCACAGGTGAACACTAGGTTCACACGTGAAGTTAGGGACCAACTCAGGCAGAAGGTGTTTAAGAATTAAATTGCTGTAAAGTTAGTGTCCCTGTGGTGTAGCGGTAGCATGCTCAGACCTGCAAGCTGAGACACCCTAATTCAATTCCCGGTAGGGACAGGAAATTTTCTAGTGTTAGGTTTTTTCGTCCTGTCTTCCCAAAATTGATCATTCACAGTAATTTGGTAAAATCCCTGGTGACACACTTCCCTAAAATAATATGTAACATCTGAAAAACAAAATTATCAGATTGAGCATATATTCCTTCCCCTTAATAATAAAAAATGAATACTATATGCTTTGCCATCTGGTTACACAAGCACATAACATATTCAGCAAAGTCAACATGACAAGAGACATCATGGTTTCCTGTGCTGGAGAATTGTTCTTACACCGCCAGTCATACTCACAATCTGCAGACTGTCAAATCTATGTTTGTGGGATCAACTCTAAGTCAGGTGATACATGTGTTCCTGGGAAAGACTGTTAACTCCTACTGCTTGTTCCAAACAGGTGTAAATGAGTACCTGACTTTGGAATCAGGAGTATCAGGGTGCCTCATCACAGTGACAATCAATGTCTTTGTTATGTAATTCATTTACAATATGTCCTGTTTGACATGTATGTATGATGAATGAGAGGTATAACACTGTATGGCACTGAAATACAATTTCCCCTAAGGGATAAATAATAGTCCTATTTTCATTCTCTAATATTTCTTTATCTCATAATAATATATATCTTGGGTTATGTTTTTGTCTATGTTATGATTCAAATATTATCATAAATTGAATTTTAAAAGAAAAATAAACGTTAATGAAACAGTGAACATGAATAGAGATAATTATTTTCTAGATATTTTTCCTTCTAATGACATTCTCATTTACACTGACTACACTCTCAATTGCCTAAGGACAGCATTAGTGTACAAACAATTTTGCAGAACAGTGCCATTTTTATCTGACTGAAAACCTTATCTCTAAAACAAATTAATGGAGACTGTTGGTACAGTATATGCATCATTGAAAATTTACCCATGCAAGTTTCTCCATCTTCCATCAGGATGTAGCCATCTGGACAAACACACTGATAACTGCCCTCTGTATTGACGCACCGTCCAACACCGCAGCGACCTGGACCATCTTCACATTCATTGACATCTTAAAGGAACAGAAAACAACGGCTTATGATGAATACAGCAGCCTGTGCTTGTATCTTCACAACATTATACATTTCCTGATCAAATTTTAACCATCAACTATATATATCAAACTAGTAAAGGCACTCACCAATTCCTGGGCAAATTTGTGCGAAGCAAACCAAATCTACACACATTTACACACTGCTCCTTTTTAGTGATCACTGTGTTCAACACATCATTATAATATGTGAACATAACACTTGTGTGAAACAAAAGGCAAAACACCAAATGATTCAACTTGATGACAGTTCCTAAAAAAAATGCAAAATATTGAGGAAATTGGCCTCTGAATGCCAACTTGGCGTAATAGACAGTGACATCAAATGCATTTTAAAAAATGGAACAGGTCATTTGGATGTGGAAAAATCCATTTTCTGTGTAACTGGAGCTAGGAGGTACACCTCTGCTGATAAAAAAAGGACAATCTACAACAGATTCATGACTGGTGTAGCATAAACTCACTATGCATGTTCCAAATACAAAAACTATATTTTTATACATAATATATCTGATGATAAAAAGAAGGGATCAAGATGGGCAAGGAGGATGAGAGCATCTCTATTACTGGAACATTATATTAGTTACCATAATATGAAAGGCCAGACAGTTGTGGGTACAGATGAGGTTTAGTGCTATCACTATCACTCACCTACACATCTCTTCCTGAACTGATCATGTCTGTACCCGGGAGGACATGTGCACACATATGAACCAAATGTGTTTTGGCATTCTCCTCCCTCACAAAGGCCATCAATCTCAGCACACTCATTGATATCTGCAGAACAGGAAGATCAGCATGTGTCAGTGACCCACATGGAGTAAAATACTTAAAAACTAGATGTGTGAGGCAAAGCCAGGTAGGGCTTCTTATTGTGTGTCTTGTCACAAAGTGTACTGTGTAATTGTGACTTTGTTATAGAGTAGTTGCAAGCATTTAATGTAGTGATCCTAATCAACATTTCAGCTTTCTTGTTTCCATTTTGAATACCAAATATTTTGAGTTTGAAGATGGGACATGATCTTTTAAGATTCTTCAGCCCAATTTCAAACTAGAGTACATACTTTAGGCGCGGCCACTTACGATAAAACACCCCATAAGATTGGCTGTACTGACGTTACTGCATTTCTGATTGACCCAGGTGACACCCATTAAGTCTCAGTGAGCGCGTGCAGGAAACAGTGCAACCAATGCGCATTGCCGTATCATAATGAGACTTGCAGTGCCTTACAGAATTGCAGGTTGGCGTGGCCACATCCTCTGACCTCGGTCACTAAATGCATACCCCGTGGCCCTTACTCTCTGACCACGGCCTTTTGTGTTTGCAGGTGGGGCCATTTCATGCAAATGTGTCATTTGTTGCTCATATTATGTTGTTGTTATTGTCTTGTATAAATTCAATTCTTTGCTTGGAAGCTGAATAAAATGTTTCTGACTGCCAAAAGACAATGTTTGAGTTCGATTTACCCAAGAGCAGCGGCAGCATGACTTAAACACCCCTGTACAGGCTATACATACTCTTAATACATTACCACTCTGCCACAGAGGCCCCCATACAGACTCTAGAAGCCTAGTTGGCAGTTTAACCTTAGCGACACTTGATAGAGTCTTGCTACACAGTACAGAGCAACTACAACTTAATCCCAGGGACATGCTTAGAGGCCATCTAATCAATCAATGATTGGTTTGAATCTTGCAGAATTTGGAGCCACTTATGAGACTCGGGAACAGTTCCTTGCGCTTTTTTGCTACGGTACTTCGTTTGAGTGTTGGGAGCTCAAGAGGATTGCTTGCTTCAGGAAAAAGTAGATCTGTTCTCCAGCAAAGTGGCTTGCTCAGAGACAATCTTCAATGAAAGTTCTTTGTAGTAGGAACTCCACAGCTGGTAGATGGGATCATCAGAAAACTCTTGGTTTTCAAACCTTTGGAAATAAAGACTTCATGTGTCCGCGCCCACTTGTGCAGTTACCATGAGAACCTTTCTCAACGTGTCAGGCCGAGACACGTAGAACTCATAAAATCTGGATCGAGATTTCTAAAATGCTAAATCTATATCTGTAGATCAATATTCTACTATAGCCTCTGTAAATTAGAGAAAATCTAAATCTAGGTACCCGAATATCTTTATGGCCGTGGTTGAATGCTTATAAAATTGCTAAGATTCCTAGTCACATGCCCGCGGCCATCTGTGGCCGAGGAAATAAACAGTTAAAAATTCTGCACTTTTTGCCGCGGCCATCCCTTCAGTTTCTCCCACGTGCTAAATAACAAAGATTCACAGCATTGCACACAACAAAAGCTTCATCTAAGTGTATTTGATACCAAAAGTAAGCAGATTCAACACTCTTGGAAACAAAGAATGATCGTAAATTGTACCTACCTGATCATATAGATATTGAAATCTCCAAACTATGTGGACTTACTACACAGGTAACATTAAGCTGATGTCAGACATGGCCGTGCCAGACCTGTATCTAGGCACTTTTCTCTTCCCGGTCATTCCGTGGGTAGCATGAGGGTCCGAGCACTCTGGTGTAACCATGGTGACCCATCGGACAGGTTGGCCATGGAGAAACACTTCACTGATCGCTTTGGTACCGTCATGCCCCACGGAATGAACATCAAACAGTAATCACCCCTGTCCTACCTCCCTTGCTCCAGTTTCTTTCTTCACTGATCATACACTTTGTTATGATCCTTTCCTGTTGTTTCCGTAGTTGGGACCGCCCTCTCCCCCTATATATAGATCAGTTTTACTCATTTTAACACCCCCAGAAGAAGACTTGTTAGTCAAAAGCCTTGGGGCATATAATATAAGATTTTTATCCTTGCTTTCTTTGATTCAACCCGTTAATTGTTTCTTTGATGACGGGAATTGATTTCACTATTTACGCTTTGAATGTAGATATCCCGCGAACGAACAGGAAAGGGAAGTCGAAACAAAGGGGAAATCACTCATAAATGATTCCTGTAACTCTTTATTTTAGAGTTATTGGACATAATTCAATGAATAAGGAGGTACACACACTGGCCGCGGGTATAATCTGGCTGCGGTATGACTCCCGTACTCTATAATGCACTAATAGTAGCACAAAAGTAACATGCACGTTTTACAGACAACTTGTTACTCAAAACAGTAATATTTCATATGTGGTAGGTGTCATAGTTACATGTATCACAAGATTTGAAAGTTAGGGTCAATTGTCCTATTGTTGAATACATTTATAACAAAGGCAAGTTGCCCTCCTCGAAAAGTCTTTTTAAGTAGCTCTTGGTAGAACTAACTGAAAACCTCAGAACCACACTCAGATTTTGGTCATTTTTCAATAAGGATACCATGTTATTTCTGAGATCAAGACCATGTTAACATTTTTTTTTCCTGTCAAAATTGCAGCTGCAAAGATACACACTGATTCCTGTTTGCTTTATCATAAAAATGCTTCCCCCATATTCTCTCAAACATGTGGTAAATGACTTTGGTCATTTTCATATCACCTTGACAATATGAGTCATAAATTACCTTCCAGTACCAGTGTGACCAGATTTGGCTTGAATCCTGGTCCTCCAGGACAAAGGTTGGCAGCTTCAGCTGAAGATGAAATTAACACACAGAATACCTGTACAAACTATAAATTAAATCCTGAATAATCAGTTCTATGATGCTAAAGCATGGCAAACTTGAAACTTAAGGAAACGAATGCTCAAGAGACAGCTTGATTTCTAACAGTCCTGTTTTTATTTTCCCTGCAGTCAGAGTATTAACATTGAGTTGAGTTAATACTAAGCCTTATGACAAAGGTTGTGGTGTCTAAATTATTCACCTGTTCCATTTCTGGGGCATGGTTCACAGAAGCCAACAACCTCTCCCCAGCCTCTTCCCACTGTGCAACAGCATGTTGCTCTTGAGACATCATCAGCGATTTTGTCATTACAAACCCCTGCACGGCCAGTAGTGTACAGGGGAACGTCCATGTAGCAAGCTCCAAGACGCTTGTCTGAGGACAATTGGAAAAGTGTCACAGATAAGCCATGTAAATTAAATCAACATACATCTGTGCAGGTAAGGTAAATTACTAGCCAGTAATTATGTTCCTCCCTGTTCACCCTACCAAATGCATCACAGTGAGTGTTATCATCATACTATAATAAAAATATGTCTAATTCATGTCAATCAATGCATGTCATTATAAATCCACACCTATGAAATCTGACATCTCACCATTTCCATCAATGCTGAGTGTCAAGTGGCGACCTCAGTTTGTCTATTTAGGGAGGCTTTATAACTTTAAAAGTAATTCCTCTGTGTAAAGCTGCATGTACTGTAATTGCCAGTTGTCATTTTGAATTTGCAGAAACAAATGTTGCAAAGATTCCCTTGGTCAGAGTTAATGGGTCAAAGATTATACCATGTTGTTATCTGATGTTTGTAAACCTATGCTCTGTACCATTGTTCAGCACTGGAATGGATGTTGTTACTGTTAAATAACAAGGCCCAGATCAGCCAGTTTCCAAACAATTCAAGTTATCAGTATAAAACACAATTGACTTGAAAATTATCTCCATAAAATTTTCAGGCAGGAGATAAAAAATGGGAGAACAACAAAAAGGAAAAAGTGATGACGATTTCATTCAGTGTGACAATTCAGTTCATTACCAACACATCCTGTTCCTGTTGGGTTGCTCTCAAAGTTGGGTGGACACTGACAAATGTAGCTGCCTTGTTGGTTGATGCAAGTTCCATACTGGCAGTTGTCTGGATTCTCACACTCATCAATGTCTGAAAAGGGAAAGATTAGATTGGGTGAAGGAAATCTGATGTCCAAAACTGGAAATGTTTGGGTTGCTCATTGTGTATACACATTTTAGGCATCCTTTTGAAGAAAGACCATTACTGCAGAAGAAATGCAGCCTAACCCAGCTATCAATTCCTACTTCTTGCTGTGACTTTTGCCTAAAACTTTCTTTATCCCATCCCTTCCAACTTGACTGTTATATTCCAGTGTTTTTTTCTTATGTCAGAATCAGAGAGCTTATCTCACACTTACCGGTGCAGTTTCCACCTGTTGCATCCAGCTTGTATCCTTCATTGCAATTGCACCTGAACATGCCAAAGACATTCTCACACTGTCCATTGACACACAGGTTACGGAACATTCGGCACTCATCAATGTCTGTGGAAACAAACATCTCCTCAGAAAGATAGCAAGAACAGATACCAAAATTCTACATTTTCTTTCACCTTTTGATTTTCACACAGAAAAGTCTACCTATCCTTTTGTTAAATGAGTTGTTTGAAGATAAGCAGACAAATATTTTTGAGTAGAACCCACTGCATGTGTTGTAAGATATTTCGTTAATTTCCTATGGCTCAGTTCATGCTGCTATGAAAATGAAACAGTGTATTTATTGAATGAGCAATGCAACTCACCAACACAAGCTCTCTCATCCTCAGTTGGAGCAAATCCCATGTCACATTCACATCTGTATCCTCCAGCAAAGTTGAAGCACTGGCCATTCTCACACAGACCAGGATCAAGCAGGCACTCATCAACATCTGCAAATTATTTCATGTAATAAGCAAACAACAGTCTTGTTTTTCCATCCTCAAAATTGAAAATTGTCATAGACCACTGACAGCTGATAATGACACCTGAAAGCACAGAATAGTTTTTTAAGGCAGCCAAATGTATGGGTAAAGTAAGTGAGATAACCACAATATTTGCACTGCTTTGAAATGAAGTGCAGTGCAATGTATGTACAGTAGAACCTTGATAATATGTATGCCTTTGGTGTATGGAAAAATTATACAAAATTTTCAAGAATACTTAATATTGAAGTTTACCTGAATTTTGAAATGATAGAATGATACTGAATCCATGCATGTAATATTCATACAATAACATGATATACTCATTAATGGAAGTTTTAATATTGAAGTTTCAATATATTCATCTGCCTAAGTGGGTATCATACTCTAGCTATCACAGCTTTTATGCATGGCTTTCGACAAATGGAAGAAGGCCTTGAGTGACAGAATGATAAATGGCTATGGGCACTGAATTGGGGTAGTCCAGGCCATACACAAAGCCAAGTGGTCTTGACCCAAAACATAACTGACTGTCTTTAACTCCAAGATTTTTGACAACACTGTTGAAGTAGTTTATGATCTGTAAAATAAGCTGCCATAATAATGTTATAGAATTGTGTTCAGTAATGTAATTGTTGGGTTATAGCATCACCTACCCTGACATGAGTAGCCATCCCCACTGAAGCCTTCATCACAGATGCACCTAAAGCTTCCTGGTGTGTTGATGCAGGCTGCATCTCTGTGGCATCCACCGTTATCTCGCACACACTCATTGATGTCTTAAGAAAGCAAAGGCATAATTTTAATTTAATTTGGAAAGCAAAGGCATAACTTTAACACTGTCATCTCTAACTTATATATTACACTATAATTTCTGTGAAATTTACATTCAAATTAATCTTGTGCCTTGTTAACGCATAAAATCTTAAAGACTTGTGCTGAAGAAACCAAAATCTTAAAAAAGACAATTCTGTGGTGATTGGCTATTAAACAGTGTGAAATTATCTTTGTTGTGGATATACATTTATAAATCAGATGCATGGAGTTGATGTGTTCTGTGTCAAGTCTTGATCCTGCATTGATGAAACACATGTGTAAACCAAATAATTAAAACCCGACAATCTGAAATCGATACCACACACTATATATTATATCACTTGGGATTGTTTTCAAAATAGATCTCTGATACATGTAATACATGTCTCTAAACAAAGAAGGCAACACAGCTAAATTCACCTCTGCAGGTAAATCCATCTCCTGTGTAGCCTGGTTTACAGTCACACTTGTAAGAGCCTTGAGTGTTGATACATGCCGCATTCTCATCACAGCCAGACACACCCATCTCACACTCATTGTCATCTGAGAAGATGTAAGGTAAAGTAGAGCAATTTTTGGCACAAATTTCTGACCATATTTCACTGTGAAATACCTATGAAAATCTACTTCAAAACTGGCTGTTCATAATACTAACACACAAATAATTAAGATATTTTTGTTGCATGATATTATCACGCTATCACCTAAATATCATATGATCTTAGTATCAGTTAAATGTTCTTCCTTAATAAGTACACTGCTGACTCTGGTGGGATGGGGTGATGTAGAGATGGGGGAAGAGTGGAGAACATTAGGTACCCTATAAATGCTCATGTTCAATTGAATCATTCCTATGAAAATGAGCCTTGAAATAAATATGGCATTATTCGCAATTCACATAAACCACTGTACCACCTTGCCTTAAAAAAAAAGAAATCCCTAATTTAGTCACATCTAGCTCTAATGATTATACCCTTGTGCATGATGGAAGAAAATATAAACATAAAATTATGCAGCATTGCTGATTTCATACCTGTACAGCCTGTTGCTCTGATCTGCGTTTTCACAGAGTAACCAATATCACATTTGCAGACAAATGAGCCATGAGTATTTTGGCAGATACCATTCAGGCAGAGATTTTTGTTGAGGAGGCATTCATCAATATCTGCAAGAGAAAGAGAAGTTTATCCAAACACACTTACAATTATCCAGACAATAAATGGCTATTTGCTTAATTCTCGTAACGTGAGATTCTGCTGGTCCAACCTCCTGCTGGCTGTGTGACCATTTTTACAGATAATGACCATTGCACATGTTGTCTTCCAGCCAATCAGCTGACATCAGGCTGCAAAATTTGACCACCGCATCCAGCACTCAAAAAGGAGATGTGAAGCTACTCTAATGCCACATTCAAGCATGGTGAGCAGACAGTAGAACTAATTCCATCATAATGCCATGGGGATTAATATATGTTTGTACAATTCTTCAGGATCAGTGCATTTCATAATTCATTGTAAATGCCATCTTGAAACTTCAATGAGAAGTAATACACATAACAGCTAGACAGCTCATAAGAAGTACACTGAACAGTTAATTCATTTTCCAAATACTGCACAGCATGAAGTTTCCTGCAAATCACAGGAAGAGCTCTCTGTCGGACAATTGTATACTATGTAAATATACTCTTCTTCTTATTTGCTTGCAACTCTGAGCTAATTCTTCATCCTTAGCAGGTGGTGGATACACATTTAACTAAATAGCAGTTGACTAAATAGACAGATATGAATAAAGATTTATGTTTAGTCATGATTACATTTTAGAATAACGACAGCCTACATGAAGAACTAATTTTTCAATGCTGGTACAGGATTATCTTTAACATGTACATACCTGTTCAAATTTTTCCTGATAATAAATAAAGCATGGCTCACCTAGACATCTCTTCTGGTCTGGAGAGGCCGTAAGGCCACCTGTACACAAGCACCTGTAGGAGCCAGGTAAATTGTCACACCGACCACCATCACAAATGTTGGGCTGTTCTTTACATTCATCAACATCTGAAGCAGGATACAATTGTAAACTAAATGAGCACGAGTTAATATTTTTTCAGCAAACTGATCTTTATCTGTCCCTAACAAATATATCACTTTAGATTTGGTCATGTTTAAAGGTGCTGTAACAAAATGACAAACTAGTAAAACTCCTAACCACACGGAATTGTTATAATTTCATTGGGTTTTTTGTTGTTGTTCACATACTGGCATAGAGATATAGCCCCCCCCAATATACCTTTATGCTACTAAGTCTAAATCCAGCAATTTTAACTTCTCTTAAACACAACCTACTGCACTTGGGTAAAAACCACAGTCAAATTCTTTTATCTCCCAAAAGAAGTGGTGAATGCGGCTACATCTGGTGTAAAATGATACTGACATTCCGAAATGAGACTAAATTGAGACATGTTGTATGTAAGCAGTCATATTCTTGTTAGGTGAAGAGAATCATCTGCATACTACTATCATGAGGAACATACCAACACAAGAGCGACCATCAGTAAGAAGCAAATATCCACTTCCACAGCTACAAGTGAAGCTGCCGGGAGTATTGATACACACTGACTGGCAGCCTCCATTGTCTCCTTCACACTCATCATTATCTGTAATAGGAAAGTTCAATCTGTTCACCACAGCTCCCAGTTTTACTGGTGATTTCATTAGTGATGAAAGTCAAATTAAACTGTCTAATGCGTATCAGTACAGACTAACTAATCATAGAATAACGGCTTCACACAAATACAACTGAATAAAGGACATAATGCACAACCTTCCGATATAACATTCATTGTTTTATACCTCATTCTTAACAGCTAAAGCTAAGCTTTGACTCTATTCTTGAAGCAATTAAAGCATACCCAAATGAAGACCAAGTTAGAGATTAATAAGCAAGATGTTGTAATTTTGGCTCTACCCATGGATATGGAAGCATATTTTCCTCATTACAAAAACTGAAATTTTTTACAAAGACCAGCCTTAAAAGAGATGCGCCTTAGGTATAATTATGTACCTCTTTGCCTGGGAACACAAAGACTGAGTAAAATTACTGCACTGAAGATTTGCATGCATAATCAAAGACACAGATACTTAAGACATGAAGGGCCGAGATGAGATATCACTACATTAAATACAGTAAAGTTCAGACTATTAACCTACCGACACACATGGACTTGAGCTCATTAGGCATGTAGCCTTGATTACAAATGCATTGGTAGCCTCCCATGAAGTTCTCACAGTGACCATTAGAACAGATACTGCTGCTGGAAGAGCACTCATCAATGTCTAGAATGAATGAAAAGTAGTATCTGCATGAGACTGGTTACAAGGTTCAACAATCTGGCTATCATATACACTGTATCCGGATATCAACAATTCACTCCATAGAACTTGTCAAAATGGTACACAATTTTATGAAAACAAAGTCTTGAAATTCTTAACTTTTAAAAAATAATCTAAAATATGAGAACTTTCCTGAAAATTGATAATTTTGCACACAGCCTGTTACAATATCCTTGAAACCAAGTCTGAATTATCAATGTGAGAAAGATGCTAACTCATAACTAGTCAACTCTATAGTTTTCTCTGCAAGAGACTCAAGTTAAAAGTATGTAATAGCATGGCATGAAACTTTGATGGGGTTAAAGATTTTTTAGCAATCTAGTGCATCTGTGACATTTCAGTAATCCTTACAGTAATCATGTTGCCCATAAATGAATAACAATCACAAATTCAGCTTTAAAATGCATGTTATAGAGAGATATGTTTCAATTTGCACAAAACTGTCATATGTAGAAGCAATCTTTCTTTCCCTTTAAGCTTACTGAAGTAAGGCAAAACTAGGCTTTATTTTTACCTTTACACATGAGACCATCTGGTGCCAGCTCATGGCCGTCAGGACAAACACACTCATATGAACCTGGTGTGTTGACACAACTGCCTCCTCTGCATAGGGACTTGGATTCCGCACATTCATCAATATCTTCAAGATCAAATAAAGACAGCTTTTTCATAAAGATAGTAACATGTTCAAGTCATTGCTATTAACAACACTTATTGGTTTGATAATGTAAGACAAAACACCATTGTAAATCAACATAATTTAAACAGAGACTCTATCTTAAGCAGGAAATACTCTCATAAATACTTGCTCCAAATGATGAACAGTCCCAGAAAATTGTAGAAAAAAACAATCTTGAAACTATGAAATTAATAAAAAGTCACATTGTTGCAACATTCATGAAATATAAAGGAAAAGAAACATACCTGAATATAAAGCACTTGTGAAGTCTTGATGACTCAATGCTTTCAACAACAAATATATATTTCATTTTAGCCCATTAACTACAATAGGGTTCTTCAGATCTTCCACGTGAACCTCGGATTGCTCTAAGTCCGATAACCGCCTATGTCATCAGTCGGAGGGCACCTGGCGAGGCTGGGGGGTCAAAGTGCATATCCGTGCATAACATTGGCCGAAGCTAGTGATCAGCTCTATGTGGAGCATGGAGAAAATGACGTTCCTGGCGC
>JAWQUT010000017.1:705079-724318 GCA_033807755.1 Ellobium chinense | reverse complement strand
GTAATGTCTTTTGAGATATGTAAAATCTGGCTTCAATTATGTTTAATTTGCTTACCTGCATCTTTCTTAGAATGTAACCGACCATGTAATGTAGGCCCTAATAATGACGATGAAATATGGTGGCCAGTAGTGATTATAATCTGTACTTCCTCACCTTTTTTCAGGTCACTGGTTCCATCAGCACACAGCACTTCATAATCCTCTGTGAAAAAGCAGGCACAGTGAGAACTGAAATCTCTTAGCATGTCTACAAAAAGGGCTTAAAGTTTTGGGAGTCCCATAATGCATTTTGCAGAAGGTAATTAGAAATGGTTAGCTAAAACAAGTCACATATGTCAATGTCCCCTAATAATATGAAATATGATGAGAAGTTATGAACACCTAGAAAAAAATATATTAAATCTTATCACAATGATTTATCCATAATCCAGTCCCAGTAGCTTAAGTTCTTACCAAAATGTTTTATATTGGTCTCTGAACCTCACATCAAGATAAAACCATTATGCTACTGACCTGTTTCTTGCCTGGGACATCCTGAGCAAGGCTCCCCCCATGCCACGCCTATGGAGCAGCAGCAATCTGCCTTGGTGAAGAGGCCCATGAATGCCCTGCTGCACATCATGTGGGTATAATCTTGGTAGCAATTGCTTCGTCTTCGATCTAGATTCAAGAATGGCAATTACGTAAGCTATATATCTGCTGTTTCAGAGCATTTTCCTTTATTCCTTGTTATATACGAAATCAGACAGACAAACATGAGACTTAACCTGCAACTAGAGTATGTCTTTGTGGATAGTCATTCATTTCTCTTTTTCTTTTCAAAGTATTCCCCTCCAACATCTATACAAGTTTTCAGCCTCTTAATCCAATTTTTTAAGGTTTTTTTGTAATCTTCTTGGGTATATGCTGGAGACACTGAAAAACTGCACTTCCCAAGGCTGACTTCGAAGTAAACTGGCTGCAAGGTGTTTTTTCAGGGTTGGGAAAAGGAAATAATCGCAGGGAGCAAGATCTGGGGAGTAGGGAGGATGGAGCAAATTTTGGATTTTATGGGCTTTAAGGAAGTCCTGTGGTTTGGCTGTTTTATGGGCTGGGGCATTGTCATGAAGGATTTTTATGCCTCTCATACCGGACATTGGTCGTTGGACATTGGTCGCTGCAGCTTGTAGTGTTCAATCACTTTTGGCAAAACATTTTGGGTGTAAAAATCACTAGTAACGGTGGTGTTGTCTTTACAAGAAATCTGAGCCACCAAACCTTTCGAGGCCAAAAATAGGGTATACATAATCTTCTTCGTTGATCCCGATCTTTTGACTATTGTTGGAGGATCACCACCTTTGGGGCATCATGCCATGTTCTGTTGTTTGTGATGAGACTCATAAAAATATACATAAGTTTCATTTCCAATGACAATTTCATTCAGCCGAGGATCACAATTGTCGTACATGCGAAGTAGTTCTTTGGCATAATTGTACTTTGGTCCTTTTTTCTTCAGTAAATATGTAGGGGACTCATCTTGCATAAATTTTCCTCGCGTTTAAATCTCTTTTGAATATGGTTTTTACAGTTGACAAACTAATCCCCGTTGCAAGAGCTATCTGATAAGCCGTCATTCGATTGTTTATGTGGATTAGTTCTTTGATGCAGGCCTTTGTTTGGGGAGTGATTGTGAAATTTGAGGCCTCACCCGCCTCGGGAATTTCTGATTTTCCAGACTGAGAATGCTTGGTCCTACGAAACACTGTGGCTCTAGAGGCCAGAGAGGCTAAAGAAGTGCCTCGTGAAGTTTCATAAATCGAAATGGCAGACAGTCCAAGTTCTACATAAACCTTCATGAATGAACGAATATCATGAGAACTAAAGTCTAGTTTTGGTGGCATCGTATTTTAGCAGTGTCTAGTGGATGTGTATTTCAAATACAGATTAAGGAGTAACTATCTGAGTAAGATTGTTAATATTTTGCAGATAACGAAAGAGAATGTTGACTTTTGACAAACACAACTTCCGTTTAAAAATGTGCATTCAATATGTGCTCAGAGGTGCCAATCTCATGTTCGTCTGTCCCTGCCTCGTATTTATTAAATTCAGCACTTTCCTGTTCATTTTATCTCCTCTGTAACTCTAAAACCTGCAGATATATGACATTATGGTGCTTAATTGTTGAAGTTGCTGTGGTGTAACTTCAAAATATGTGTAATAGAAATAACAAGCTGTCAGGCCATATTTAGTCAGCTAAAATATATTGATTTGCAGTCTTGTTTCCATGTCATGCCTCCTGATATAACGTAAATTACTGTGTACTATTTTATTAACACACTTTTTTAAGTCATCTAATATTTCCATGAATAAAGGTATGCAACAGAGCTGCATGTTGTCACCTGGTCTGTTCACCACCTATACAGGCCAGTGCATAAGACAGCAGTTTTCCTTCAATAAAGTTTGCAGATGACACCACCATACAAGAGTTGATTTCTGGCTCATTCGATGAAGATGTTTATATAACTACTATACAATGGTTTACTCAGTGGTGTGAAGATCACTTCATACTACAAAACATAAAGGAGAAAGGGAAATAGTTATTGATTTCATAACAAATGCAACACTACTACCACTGCTAGTATCATAGCTAAAATTTCAAAAGAGTTGATACTGATAATTAGCTTGGAATTTGATACACCAAAGCATTCCTTGCTCAGCAGAGCTTGCAGTCAATATTTCAGTCTAAACCTTGACTAGGAAAGCCCAATAAACAAAATCACTGATGAAAATTCCTCTTATCTTATCATTTGTTTTAGGGTGAAAGCTCCCCATGACCCATCCTGAAAACATTTAAAGTGCACAACTAATGGCAGCAATCCTGCTTTAGTATACAATCATTATTGTATTAAAATGTCTTCACATTTCATTACCAGTAATGATTTATCTTTTACATGCATCAACCTTCACACAAGTATTCTCCTGCGAGATCAAAAAGCATCCGCTTTAATTACTTACCAATACACCTGCGTCCTGAGCTATCTAGAGTCAGTCCAGGTGGACATGAACACGTAAATGAACCTTCAGTGTTCACACACAAGCCACCTCCTTTGCAGATGTTGGGAATAAGCTCACACTCATTGATGTCTACATAACGAAGAAAAAAAACACATCATACTGATGAAATATTCTTTTGACATCTTCGCCTAACAAAATAGTATTACAATTTCACTTTACAATTTTGCCGCAAACTTAACAAAATAATGGAGTTGCTAACTTTCCTCTTTTGATATTTGACACATAGACTGTTTTCCAGCTAGAAAGACCTGCTACATTGCTATTAATAAAAAATATTCCCTATAATTAAACATTCAGATACGACATGAAATTTAAGGGTATTTCAGGTAAACTTATGCAGTGGTGCTGATGCATTTGACTCTAGTTGTTTTCATAATTCAGTTTTGCTCCTCAAATCATAGATTCCCTCAACATCACACCCTCTGAGCTTACACTACTTATCTTTTTCATTTTGGAGACAGTTAGAAGAGAAATAACCAACCCTAATAGCAGTCAAATAGCATTGTACTAACCTACACAAGTCACACCATTCTTGAAAGAGAATCCCTTTGGACAGTGAAGTTCCACTGAAAATAGTACAGGAAAATCTTTTAGCATCACAGACAACTCACTCTACTTCAATCAAGATAATTATGCTATAAAAATAGTAATCAACATGTTATTTGGACTTTTCTATGCACCTTGCTTTACTCTTTCCATGTCTTTGGATACTGAGTTGATCATAAAATATTGACTGACTACTCTGAGAATCTCAACACATGTTGTGATAAAATGGATAGGATGCTTGCTAAACTGTAACTGCTTGCAACTGACCTAATATGACTTGCCAAACACATTCTTGTCTTCATACTCCTTTTATATTCTTGAATCTTTACAGACACACTATACAAAAACTACGTTTAAATTTTAAGTCATCAAATATTCAGTTCAATCTCTACACAGAGTGATCCTCATCACCTCCCTTCAACAAGAAAAAAAACCAAACAAACAGATAAATCACTTTCTTCTGTCTTACTCATTTGGCCTACAGAGTAAACTTACCCTGAGGTGGGCATGGAGCACATGGACTCCCCCAGGCTTGTCCAATAGAACCACAACATTCAGACAGTGTGAGTAGCTCAGGTAGATTGTTCTCACAGTTCCCATTCTTAATGGTGAGCCAACATGTGCCTTGGCGATTGTCTGTGAAGAACACAACATCTTTCTAGTCAACACAAAACCTAGTCAAAATGAAGGATAGTGGCATAATCTGTCTCATCCACAAACATGATTTGCCAATACGACTTCATGAGAACTGCCATTAAAAACTATGCTCATAACTACTCTATAAAAGATCCTTCCTAGAACACCTCTGCTTCTGACATCATAAAGCAACACGTAAACCTATAACACTGATTTTCCCTATATGCAGGGAAATATTCAGAAAGTAAATGGAGGGAAAATTGTCAAATAATCATACTGTAAGATTCATAGCAGAATTCCTTTCACATTGTGAGAATGAATCTACAGGGACATTAATATTAATTTTCAGCTGTCTCACATTTTGCCACTAATCATATATGCGACTGGAAACATAACTACGCTATGCAAGCACTGATGTAAGATGTGGCTGTTGAATGCCTGATAAGCAGTACAATAGCCTCCTATATTCATAACAACAAATATGTTTTGTTCATTATATACATACCAATACAAATGCGACCTGTTGAATCCAGGATTCTACCAGGGGCACATCTACATCTGAAGCTGCCTTGTATGTTCACACATTCCCCACCAATACAAGGTTCTCCTTCACATTCATTGATGTCTGTACAGCATGAAGAATAAATATTTTATCATAAGTTCAAATCATAATGGTATACTGTCACTAATCTACTGATCTCAGAAAGATACATTTAGAGTTAGAAATTAGGACAAAATTTTTGCTATGATTTGTTTACTTGTGAGGTGAGATTTTAGGAAAAACAAACAAAAAAGACATTCCCTGTCATAAAACATGAAGATGGTACCATAATCTGCTGAAATCAGCCTAGAGAAAAACGTTCAATGAGAATACATTCACATGTAATGCATTCACCTGTAGCAATAAAAAACATCTGACACTAGAACCTCTATCTTGTCAACACTCCAAAATCTAAAATGTTCAACAGTGAAAACGGTGCTTATGCAGTTTAATGAGGACAGGATAGGGGCTAAGCCTTCTAAGTGCCCCTTCTTGCTCTGTCCCTTAGGAAGAATATCCACATCCAAGGCGTTTTCACTGAATGTGTGCTAAAAGGCAAGTATGTAACTAGAACCACTGTACTGTGGATAGTTAAAGGAAATCCCAGATTTTCACCTAAGGTACGTAGTGGTTCCTCACTAGTCTGAGACAGCCAATAAGTGGAGGCTAGAAGATTTGTGTACATACTGTGTGCAAAGCTTAGACATTATTAGAGTTAAACAATGAATAATTTGGGATCAATAAGGTTGCCAGACTTGGCTCTCACAGATTTTTGGTTCTTTTTAAAAGCCTTTAGCTTGCAAATAGCTGACTGGCTCTTTTATTCATGTTTGGCTCCAACAGACCAACAAACTTTAATTCAAAATTGACTACTTTTCTTTACAAAAAGTACTTTCACATCTCACTAACTTTCCAGACATGGTTATGCTCTTTTATGGCTCTTTTTGATATGGGATTTGGCTCCGCTCAAAAAAAGTCTGACAACTTTGATTGGAAGCTCACACAATGGCGGCATTCATTTGTGGTTTCAAATTTGCTACTGGCACAAATTAACTTCCTGTTACATGTGATCTCTGAGGAAACCATATTGGGTTGTATAAGGGTGTGGCGAGAATCAATGGTAATCTGCATGCTAATTAATGAGGCAGAAATTTAAATAAAGCAAAAACCACTTGCAAGTCAGTGTACTGTCTCCTGTCGTTTTCACATTAATCGCAGCAATCTTGACTTGCCTAGAGATAATAACTTCCACTGGCACCTATTAACTTCCTGTTACATGCAATCTCTGATGGATGGCCTCTTTCCTACTCAAAATGGGATGATCGAAGACTTACTAAACATATCCCTACTAAGGAATGGTGCAATATTAAGAAATTAGCATGGTCTAGCTAAATACTGTGAACACACTGTCACATCATCTTTAACACGAATATTATTCACGAGCACAACAGTATTCATGTGCATCACAGCTTCTATTGTTCAAGTGCAATTAATTGCAGTAACCTAAACTTGCATTGTCTTTGTTTGTTGTTAAATGAGAAGTAGAATCCTATATTGTAATTCATGGTTACTGGCATTTCAAAGGCCTGATTGTGACTGTATAACAGAAGACTTTCAAACATTCACCTGCTGCAGTGCAATCAAAATCTTGCCTATTGACTGTCAGTAAACAAGACATGTTATGACTTAGGATTCCTAGTACATAATGCCAAAACACTATCAAACTATCTTGTGAAAGTTCAAACACTTAAAATAAGAACCTTACAACTGAATTACAATGGCAGAGTGCTGCTGGAATGCCATACATTACACAAAAACAATTCTCAAATAAAACGATCAGGTGTTTTGTTATTCTGACACTTATTCTTACCACTAATGCTTTCATCTTCTGCAGTGTAAACATAATGAGATATTTTCAGATGGGTCAGTTACACCACGTGATCTAGGGATTGCTAGGATATTTTGATAAGTGACGAGTAATCATACATAAGCACAGCATGTAAACAAACCAACATGTGAGCAAGATTTCCTAGGTCACGTGATGGAGCTGGAAATACCTAATTATTATGATCCAATGATGAAAAGAAAACCAACCTTCACACATAAGTGACCTCATGTTAAATGTGTAACCATCAGGACATATACACTGATAACTGCCTGGTGTATTTCTGCACTGGCCTCCATCACAGAGCATTGTGTTGATCTCACATTCATTGATATCTGCAAACAAATGAAATTTGAACTCACACTATAAATATCTGCAATGTCATGGATGCAAACAGGAGGCAGCAAAGGTCTACAGTGTCTATATAATATTCCAGTGTGTGTTTCTATATCTGACAAAGATTGTATTTAAAAATAGTTTAACTATTTTATTATACATAGTTTAGCTTATTTTGTATAATATACACTGGAAAGGCCTTTTACATGGTCATGTGATCTCCTACGCAACCAGCAGGGATTCTGCACCCATTGTCATTGTTAATATTCAGTATTACTCAGATATTTCACTTGTAAACTCTATTTCTATTGAAGTGCATCTCTCGTACTGAAATGAAATTGGCAGGAATTTTACAATATTCCAATCAATATGATACTGTGCATAGAGCCTCTAAATTTTTTGCAATTGTGTGAATAATTTACAGCTGACAGTGAGCAACTGGGACATGCCTAAAGATCACTGGTGAACACTAAACTCATCTATGAAAGTTAAAGACCGCTTCAGGCAGTAGGTATTTGACTTAAGCCGCTGTGAAGTTATCATTCCTGTGGTTTAGTGGTAGCACATTAAAGCTTATTTGTTGAGACCCTGGTTTGCTCCCTGGTAGGAACAGGAAACTCATGTGGTATATTTTTTTCTGCCTTTTTTCTCAATACTGATGTTTCACTATAATTTGGTAAACTCCCAAGTGGCACATTTCCTAGGATAATGTATAACAGCTCCCTTTTACTGAAATGGAAATGTACCTTGCCGTTCAGTTACATGATATAACTTCTTTTCAGATTTCATATAAAAAAATCACACATTGATGCAGCTCATACTTTAGGGAAATAAATCTTATTTCATTTGAAGGGTAATACAAAATCATAACAAAAGGTGTTGGTATGACATGAACAAAATAAGAACATGACTTACCCAAGCATCTTATTCCAGAGGAGTCTACTTGATAGCCTGGGTTGCAAATACATCTGTATCCCATGTCCAGGTTTTCACAGGCACCATTGGTACAGATGTCAGGTCTCTGCTGGCATTCATTGATGTCTGAGATAGAAAGTTACCAATAATTTATGATCCAACCATTTCTTCAGTGAGAGAGATCTGAGGCATGAAAGTTTTTGCTTAAATATATTCACTGCTGATACTGAGAACATAAGATGGCAATACCATTATACAGCTGAATTCATACACTTAACAGGAGATAAGAGTCATACCCACATAAAGCATTAATCATAAAATCTATGTCTAAAAAGCCAGCGGCATTAATCATAAAATCTATCTCTACAAAAACCAACATCATTAATCATAAAATCTATCTCTACAAAAACCAACAGCATTAATCATAAAAACTCTCTACAAAAACCAACATACCCTATTCCTTCTACATAACAGACAACATTCCATTGCTCCTGCAAATTCATGCAGTCATCCTGGGACATCACCTATCCATTTACTAACTAGATTAATATTGGAAAACAGGGAAGTCTGATAGTATAATATTACACACCCTCCCCCCTCCTCCATGTCCAGACTAATTCTCCTGTGTATAACAACAGTATACTTTACGGTGAATAATATGAAGTTTTTAACATTTATTTATTCTGATAAAATCCTCTCTGCTGCAAGTGAGTCTTGATCACGACACCACTCCTTGCACCCTGTCATCATCTACCAACTGAGTCTGAATTCTCCTGTTTTTGAACAATATTCTTCAAGTTGAAGTCTCTTAAACATTCTTAAGCCTCCAACGTACTCAATTTTTGTGTGGGTTCATCCTCTACAAGATAAACTTGCTTGAACTGATCTTAAAGTACTACAGCTCTCAAAACTAAAACTAGTGATGAAACTGAGCACTCTCTGAAACTGATTAAATTAAACAAACTATTCAACTACATTCCTGAACCACAATGTTTACCTTTCCCATCATGATCAGTGCCTTTCCCATGTGGACACAATTCAATAAATTCAGGATCCTCCATGCGGGGACAAGGCTCACAAGCCTGGCCCCATGCATAAGTCTGGCCTGGAAAGGTGAAACTACAACAGCAAGCTGATTTGGACATAAGGCGGGATAGTGGATTCAAGCATCTGCCTCCACGGAAATCAGGATAGCAAAGGCCTTGACGTACATCTGGTAAGATATGCAGAGATGTGAGTAAATCATTTGTATGACTTGGTAAACTTGCATCTTCACAGATCTTGTTCCAGAAAGAATGCATTAATTTCCACACAGTAAATGGCTATGGCTTTCATGAATAGGTCAACACTGCTACACTTGACAGATTAAGAATAAGTACAAAGTTTTTGCTATCATGGTGCCAGGCGGTACCGCTTTCCTAGATGTATATCTGCCATAACATAACAGAGGTCACCTAAACATGTCAATGAATTCATCTGCTATAGAAATAGCATACTTATCAAACATATTAAACTAATTAGTAAAGTTAAGACATACTAATGAAAGTATTCATGAACTAATGACACACATATGGTGTGACAAGACAGAAATGATGCAAAGGAAAAATTGGAATAACAACATGACACTGCCAACTTTCCGTATGTCATTTGTACAAAATTATGATTTATTTGAAGTAAGACCATGTGATAATTACAGTATCAATGTACCACATGGGGCTATTCTAATGTCTTGCAAGATTAACACATTCCTACTGCCTGATCTGTACCTCTCTAATATTTATACATGATACAAGCAAAGGTGATTGTCACTAGAAAGAGACCATGGGGGAAAACAAAGCGAATGGACAGGTTGATAGGTCTATGCTGAAATGGGATAAGTGTGAACTTGGTGTTTCCCTGAGAAGTTTGAGTGATTATATGCCACTGTGCGAATAGAGTGACTGGAGCAGCTGCTGTAAAAGGGGAAGATGTGTAACTTAATCACTCTGCATTTGTTCAATGCCTCTGAGAAAGGATCTACTTTAACATAACAATCAAATAAGGGCTCTCGTCAGCGAGAGATTGTAAGCCAGATGCGGGTGCGTGTCTTAGGGAATATGTGAGATTTGGGAAGAGTTTTGATGTAGGAATAGTCAAGAGAATTAGATTAAGGAGAGGCATATCTGTTTATTTCAAAGGGGAAGATTAACTAGTATTTTTTGTGGCCTGGTGGAATCATTAGTGACTTCAGATTTAAGATGACCAGGATTGAGTGCACTGGTATAACTTTTAATATGAGGAATACACTACCACTACTTTAACTGCTGACATATGTTGACACAGGGGATTATGATGACGGTGAATGCAGGGTCATACTTATATCAATAATTACAGCATAGATATTTTATTGGAATGTATCATCAGATGTTATGTTTAGTTAAATGTAGGCTTACAGGGTGAGGTTGTGAAACAATAAATTTTGGGGCCACAGTGGCAGGAATCCATGTGTGATGTGGAGTCCAATATCAAGGTAGAGAGGATGAATCAGTTCACATCAGACAGGGTGGCCTGGGTCTACCACCAAAGTAACTTTAAGTGATGTTAAGTGATTAAGTATTCCCATGTTAAGGTGAATACTGTGATGACTATTCAGTGAGTGTGGTAGCCCCACTTTAGGATAAACAATACTGAGTGTTAAGAAATGAATTATCCCCATGTCAAGGTGAGTATTGAAATGAATATTCAGTAATTGAAGTATTCCCATGTTAGGGTGAATACTGATGTGAGTATTAAATGATAAAGACAAAAGTATTGTTACAAATATATACACAATAACTGGTAGGAATTACTATGAATTAAGAGTGCAGTCTCTATATCTAGTCCCTTTCCCAGGGACGCCCCAAGTTCTTGTGTGATTTAGGATGTAAGGCATGAATGGGGGGAAACCAGGTGTGAATACAATGAGTATTAATGAGCATGAACCTGATCAAGTGTATCAAATAATTATTATTTCCTTATCAAATGTGCTGAACCTGGAGGAGTGAGTTTGTCACATGTCTGTTGTCCACTGAGTGTACCTGTCACTTTATTGGTAGTAGTTGTTCTTGTTATCCTTGTCTGCATCATTGTCACTTCGGTGCAGTCTGTGCCCGATGTAGCAGTGATATGTTGTCCAAGTTACTCTTCTAGGTAACTTGTGATAGTGATCTCAGCTCTTCTGAGATTGGCTTTAGGATTTTATCATCCTGCTGTTTGACTGGCTTCTGATAAGGAAGCAGTTACTGTGACAGGAATCCAGCAATTTTGTTTGCCGTTCGAGCTGGCATCTACGAGTGTGATAAAGAATGTGAACAACAAAGCAAGACAGAAGTTAATCTCTCAAAGCTTCAGACCTTACCACGGCAGGTTCTTCCATCTGGACCAAGTACAAATCCTTGAGGACAGTCACAACGGAAGCTTCCTTGGTTGTTAATACACATTCCACCACTGCAAATATTTGGTGTTAGCTCACATTCGTTGATGTCTACAGAAGAAAAGCAATGTTTTTAACAATACTGCAAGATTAATATATGCATTGAGAAAACTGTAAGGAAGTGAACAGTTATATTTTCATTTTTGGCATCATCAGTGTCAAATGTAGAGATATTTATTTAGTGACACTTAACATGTTCTGTGATTATTATCATTACTATTGTCACCACTCCTGTATTTTACTTTCCATTCCATAGCTGTCTAAACTTACATTCCTCTTTCTATTTCATTCTTTAACTTGACAATACCTATATTGCTTTTTTGATGCAGCTTAATGAGTGGTTTACACATTAAATTATTACCATCACCATGATGATCATTTGATTGTCAATTAATTACAAATTTGTGATTTCAACCATTAACATAGTTCTCAGTATATTTTTTATAACAGTTTTGTTGCCAGTAGCCATTTTTTCACCATCTCCTGATTTGTCTGAAGACCAATAGGGTCAAACTATTAGGTCACAGAAGAATGCATCTGCTGAGGAAATTTTGTCAAATTAAAATACAGTATTGGTATGGAAAGTTGAAAATCTCAATATATAAGATGTTGAAAATTAGTTCCAAATAATTAAATACATACCTACGCAAACAACTCTGTTAGGCCCTAGCTGGTAGCCAGGGTTGCAAATACATTTGTAGCTCCCCATCATATTCTGACATCGTCCATTAGGACACATGCCTGTACGCCTGCACTCATCATAGTCTGAAAAGGCAAGTGGGTGACAAGTAACTGCACATCCTACATGAACACTATGGATGTCTAGCCTTTGTAGGTTTGGTGTACTTATGATATAAATTTACAGATAGGAGTGCACTGGCACTAACTATACATTTTAACACATTACTAGAACCTTCATATGAAACTAGTGCTATTCTGGAACACTGTCAAAATCCTAATGTCTTATCTTGCTTAGATTAGCCGTAGACCTATTAATATTACATAGTATGTTTAAACTAAAACAATTTTGGGTGTTAATTTCATATAAAGTGTGTCTGAAATGTAATGCCTACTCATTAACAGGTTTGTTTACATTTGCTGTATTAGCTCCACCTATTACAAGCTGACTTTCAAATAATTTGCTAGATATCATAAAGAAAAGGAATTTTGAAAAATGATTCAAGTATTCCATACCCAAACAAAATGCTCCATCTGGTGATAGCTGAAAGCCTTCATCGCACTCACAGTGGTAGCTTCCCTCTGTGTTTACACATCGCCCATTGTAACACAGCCTACCATTTTCTGTACATTCGTTTATATCTGAAATGTAGTGAGTTGGTGTCATATGAATTTGTTTCTGATAGCAATGCGCTGCTCTGTCCTGATAGTAGGTGATGAAACACAAAATGGCATATATCAGTTCTAAAAGTCAGTTCTACTATGAATTAATGTAAAGGGTTAAACACATTATGTACAGCAATACTAATGGCCAATCAGAAATGATTGGTAGCTTTAAAGAAATACATATAAGTTACAGCCTATCTACCATACTGGACATAATGAACAGAATGCAAATGTAGAACTAGTACAATCTCAACTTCATGTAAGGTTATTGTAAGTACAACAATGACACATGGCTATATCAAAATTTCCTCAACGGCATGAACGTTGCATAAAATATCAGATAAGGTGGAAATAAAATTTCACACAAATACAAATTCTTGCTAGTTGAACAAAACTGGCTCTGTCTACCACAAGTAGCATTCTCACACAGTATTTTTAATATGAATCGCCCCAAGCTACCTTCACTCTGCTTTAAAATACACTATTGAGAGAATGCAGGGGATAATGTTTTGATGGCGAAGCAAAGCAAAAAAAAAAATCAGGGTACATCTTTGCAACTGCAGTTTTGGTGGGACAATATTAGTACATATTAATTTTATTAACATGATGTCAACATGGGCCTTAACCTCGTAAACAACAGATACCCTTCCCCCCAAAAATGGTCAGAGTCAGACTCATTATGTCATTATCAAAGCACAGTGATGGTATACAGGCCTCCATACTTTATCTCAACTTACCAAAACAAATTTGTTGATTTGGTGACTGCCGAAAGCCTGGATTACAGATGCACTTGTATGATCCATCCATGTTCTCACATCTTCCATTAGGGCACATATGAGCAGTTTCACATTCATTCATGTCTTGAAGGAAGGAAAAAAAACAAGCAAAACATGTTCACTAAAAAACTCAAATGAAGAACAATGAGATGAATTACTTTTTTTCTGTCAATTGAATGCACAATTCACTTAATAAGTACATGACTCACTTATAGTTTGAGTTTATCCTCCTAATCTGACATGATTAACATGGCAAGAAACATGAACCAATAAGAATCTTACCTGTGCAGTATGTTCCATCTTTCGACAATGCAAATCCAGCATTGCACTTACACTCAAAGCCGCCCCTTGTGTTAATACATCTACCATTTCTGCAGATACCTGGCTGACTACATTCATCGATATCTGAAATGAATGTTGTTGCATTGTTGCATGAGAGCTGTGACAAGAAATCCTCCTTTTAGTATGTTTACATGGTAATTCTAATTGCAGAAAAGGTGAATAGGTATAATAAAGATTCCATTTTTCTGTGAACCCTGTACTGTATATATTATTACACATGTACAAAATACAGTAATCCAAGGTGACTTTGAAAAATGGCATTTATTTTACTCTTGTTCATGTCTGCTCCCCATGACCTGATACACTGGCATGAGTCAGAGCAAGAAATCCCCAGCCATTCATCATACCGTTATTTTAAATACTCTTACTAAACTTACCAACACAATTGCCTTGAGAGTCATTTCTAAAGCCAGGGTTACATTCACACCTGAATCCATCTTCGAGGCTTATACAGCGACCATTGTCACATAAGTTATCAAAAAGTCGACAGTAGTCGATCTGGTAAGGCAGGGTGGCATTGCAGAGACGATTGTGTGCATCTGTGGGAAACACATAAGCAAAGAAATGAGGACATGTCTGTGAAATTCTAGTTAATGAAAATTACTGGTATTATTACTAAATTGCTGATACTACTGTACTGCCCTTGCAGGTTATGTTATTCGCAGAGACATCATAGTCTTTCCATTGGCTTAGATAGTGCTGTAATTGTAGTAGAATAGATCTAAGTAGATACTGGATATCTATGTGCAGTCAATGTCGCTTTAGGGGGAATTTTTAAATTTACGAGATGATTTGCCCAGTCTGAAGAAAACACTGCTGGTTGTCCCAGTTTTCGCCATTCTGTCAGTCTAGATCAAGAGTGAGGATATCATCTGGTGACGAGAACTCCAGCATGGCAGAAATCCTGAGAAGATACAGGCTATTAGTGATTACAGTTTTTTTTAATGGCAATAAGAATAAGAGAAATGAAGCAAGCAGTGTAGTCTAGAATAGACAAAAGGCATTCCAAATGAAACTCAATCCCTAATCATAACGTGTGCCTCTACCACCCATATCCTACCCCAAACCCATGTAACCCAAACTCTACATCTAACTCTGTCAAGACAGAAACTTCAGTCGAGTTAAGTCCTTAGCCCTAATGCCTGTCGAGGCAGTAACATCAGGTGTGACTTGTGAGTCTCATTCACTTTATTCAGAATTCCCCCAACAAGATTATTCAGTGTATGAGCACTGGGGGGGAGGGGTCAATCCAAGCAGCTAAACAAAATAATGGGCATAAGGTGTGTGATTAGCAGCTCTGTTCGGCCGCCGAGGGGATTAAATCTTGACCTAGTCTAGACTAGATCAAGCTAGGCTGCAGGGTCACCCTGATCTTAACTGACTGACTGTCCTATCGCGGTCCCCGACCAGTGACTGAGGAGGAGAATAAAATTAAACATAAGCAAAGGCATGCACTGGAGTAGACAGTAGTCCTCATCTAGATTTAATAACAAAGTAGCAATACGGCCAGAGTTTTCATCTGACTTCTCTCATGACAAAAATCTGATACCAGGTGATAATCATGTTAGACTAGATCTAGTCTGGTTTTGTCCTCCTTACTAGATCTACTGAGCATTGCCTAGCAGACGTCAAGTTCGATTTTCGAATTCCGTTTTGCCGTTTAGGCTCTTCTTATCCCATTTTTTAATGCTGCCGCAAGCGCTTTAAAACAAAAAACAAAAAAAAAAGTGATCACCAGGGGCATAGGCCTAGTCTAGGCCTAGGGAGAGTTTTGTTTTTTTTGCACTCTGGCACACATTCAACCATATGACTGTCTAAAACCACCAATATTTATGTCCATAAAAGAAGAGAGAGAGAGAGAGAGAGAGAGAGAGAGAGAGAGAGAGACAGACAGACAGACAGACAGAAAGAGGCACAAATTAATATTACTACGTCTACCGGCAATATCGTTTTAACTTTTAAGTCCCACATTATACTGTAAATGTGCCAATATATATAACCTATCAGAATAAAGTTGTCTTTAAATCCGCGATGACGACAATCAATCATGCTACGGTGAGACACTTAAAAAAAAAAGGATGAAGTGGATCTATTAATATTAACATTCCCTTCCTCTTGCTCCATCAAACAACAGCAGTCAGAAGGTTAGCGGTTTTAGATATGATTTCTATTAAACAGAAAAAGGTCTTTTTATCAGCAGCTCTGCCGTCAGGTCTATTGGTTAACGGCCGCGGAAAGAAAAAGCAAAGACATTGCCGTCTTCCTCATTAAAAAAAAAAAGCACTGACAGAATAGAAACACGTTTTTCTCATAGATTATTAGTCATATCATTTTTTTTTTCTGACATTGCCGTTGGATGCAGTACACTGTACATATCTAGTAGCCTTGAATGTGTGAGAAAGTATATAGTGTAGGCTATATAGTCTAGACTTTCAGATTATTGACGACGAAAACTACTTTACGAGTCCCCAAATACGAGCTGAGGATCCCAATTCTGTCAAACCTAAGTGCAGATAAGTAACTAGAAACAACAACAGATAATGAGAGAAATACCCTCCTCGTACAAAAGGCAGCGTTTCGGCGTTTTTTAACCCTACATCTTTGGTGCCCTCCTCTTATTCCTATTTTAATTGGAATTGGCTTTCGCTTTTATACTTCACAGTCCCGTCAAAACGGCTTCGGCCACGGCATCACTAACTTATCTCAAGCCAAGAGACTTTCTCAGCAGCTTCTGTTAGATCCTTCAGGGGTTGTGAACGTTTCCATCCATTCATCTCTAAATGTTTCAGTACATCGTACTGAGGCTTCGACGAAGATTGTTGCTTCCACTTCCACAACCATGACTCTCGATCAGTCATCCCAGCTTGCCTTAACTATCCGGCAAGATCGCTGCACTTTGAGAGTTTGTAGACTTGCGACTCGTCCAACCGAAACTTCAAAAGCACGTCAGCTCGACCAGCAGCATCAGCTTTGTAGTTCTGGACAAAGTTTATTAAATACACATTTATCTTCTTCTGCATTTATAAGATTCTCAGCGGATGCAATGTTCAAATGCGCCTTTTATGCAGTCAATTAAACATCAGAACAGAAGCTCTGACAGTAAGAGAAGATGAAAATAGTCTGCAGAGTTTGACCCCTTAGGGGAAGGGAGGGAGGGAGAGGAGAAGATAAGGGATAATGTGGTGCGTTTTTGTTTCCTTTATAATAGTCTCGTTAGTCTCATACAGCCAATGAACGGAGTCTAGACGCTTTGTGGGTGGAGCCTCTACATTTTTTAGAGAGACAATGTACAAGTTGTAATCCATGGGTTGCCAGTCTTGCCTTGGCTCTTTCGGATTTTTGGCCCTTTTTAAAAGTCCTTGGCTTCCAAATAACTGACAGGCTCTTTGGCTCATTTTTGGCTCCAACAGATTCAAGGTCAGAATTGACTTCCCTATACAAAAAATGTTTGCGCTTCTCTCTAACTTTCTAGACATGGTTTAGGTATTTTTCACATGCGATGTGGCTCCGCTTCAAACAAAAAAAAAAAATCTCGCAACCTTGATCGGAAGCTCACACAATGCCGGCATTCATTTGTGGTTTCAAATTTGCCGTTGGCACAAATTAACTTCCCGTCACATGCTTATCTCCGGGGCACCCTCCTTGTGTCGGAATAGGATGTGGCAGGAACCAGCTGTGATCTAAATGCTAATGACTGAGGCAGAGGTATAAGTAAAGCAAAGACCACTAGCAAGTCAGTGCATGTCTCCTGTCGCTTTCGCATTAGTCGCAGCCTTCTTGGTTTGCCTATTGATAAATATAGCTAAATCTCACTTCCGAAGGACGACCCATTCCTACTCAAACTGATGTCAGTTCATACTCAAAATGACGTCAAAGAAGACCTAAAAACGCAGCCATCGCGTCTTGTGTTCTGTAAATAACCACTTCTGAGTAGTTATAACCATTTCTGAGTGGTACGAAGAGGGAAAGTACACAAATCAATGAGTAGCACAGACAGCAACTACGCAGCATATCGGTAATCCGCGATTATCGTGTACGGTGCATTACACTGCACGAAAAATGAACGCGCTAATACTGCGGAAGTTAAAAATGTCGCCAGATTAAGGAGATTTCACTGGAGGTACAGGTGTAATGTAAAGGGAAATAAAAAAAAAAAAAGAAAAACATATGTGAAGTCAGGTGAACATCTCCAGCTGCTGTCTCGGAGGTCCGAGTGTGTAGTCATCATAAAGGGCTCAAGAGGACGCCTCACCTGGGATGTCTTTTATATAAATTTTCCCCCAAAACCCATCTTATTGGTTGTTAATTTGATGTAGAGAGAAAAGTACCCAGTTCTCTCATTTTACTTATTTTTTTTCTTTTTGAAAATGTTCCGGGGGTAGCATGCCCCCCCCCCTCCGACTCCCCTAGATTATGGTTCCGTCTTCGCCCTTGGCGCGGAGTTAATCCTCGCCCCTCCCCACCCCCATACACAATATTCTTGGACCCGGCCTTAGATTTGACTTTAAATTCATGTTTGGTTACTGGTAACAACATGAATCAAATACACAGTCAACATCCGTGGCACTTTTTAAAGGGCAGATCTAGATCTAATTATGTAGGTGAGACAAAGGAGATAGGAGGCCCTTAAACGATGGTTTTGTCACAGGAAGGTGGGGAACGAGGTACCTACGGCTTTGCGCTAAACCATTCATATTTAGACTGCAGAGGTAAATAGGGTCCAACCATCGGAATAAAAACTAGAGATAACTCTTTTTCTCTCTTCGTCAGCCGTCGGGAGCCACCATCAGTAACACTGGACAGACTACCATCTGCTTTCTTGGCCCACGACCACTACGTTACCTTTCCCTCTTTGTTCACGATAGTTCACCACTGGGCATAAACTCAGCCAGGGGCTTACTGATTTGTTTGTCACGCCGGCATCACTAGATCTTTCAACTACAATTTGTTCTGACCGAGAACAGAGGCCACACTCCACTTTAGATCAGGGTGAAGAACATTTCTGGACAGTGCAAAAAGGCACTAACTGCAAACACCAATACATGTATTATCATAGGCTTTGTGTATTAGCCCAGAAGATTTTGCTGTTATAGACAATAGTTCAGTGCACCCAAGTTATTTAAGAAAAAGCTTGACCCTAAAGGTCATTGGCCTGTCAACTATCTCTGTAGCCGCCCTTCTCTTTTGGGCTGGTGGTGGAGGGCCTGGAGGTGAAGGCCTGGAGGTGAGGGGCTGGAGGTGAGGGGCTGGAGGTGATGGCCTGGAGATGAGGGGCTGCAGGTGAGGGCCTGGAGGTGAGGGGCTGGAGGTGAGGGGCTGGAGGTGAGGAGCTGGAAGTGAGGAGCTGGAGGTGAGGGCCTGGAGGTGAGGGGCTGGAGGTGAGGGGCTGGAGGTGAGGAGCTGGAGGTGAGGG
>JAWQUT010000017.1:676241-696305 GCA_033807755.1 Ellobium chinense | reverse complement strand
CCCCCACAACCATTTCCGCTTGAGCCGTCCGAAATACCTGTTTAATGAGACATTTGTAGTGTGGCAATGCTTAAGAGCAATCTGTCAAGCAAAAGAGACAAAGCATGTTTATCAGTCTGAACTTTCAAGAACCTGAAAGAGACAGACGAGTTTCAGTGTGTCAGCCCGGAGTGTAAAATCCTCACTGAGCTGGTCCAGTTACACTAGACAGGATTAAAGGCGATTTGTCACAATGTGTCTGAGGATCAGGATCCACACGGCCACCAGATTTACAAGACGCCCTAAACTTGAGGCATACCTGCGTGACTCAGTTATTACCGCATGGTTCTGATACTTGACGCACTTTCATGCACTTCCCTGGAACAGTGATCGTGTCAGTATCGAACGTGTTGTTTACGGTAGGCCTATTATACATGTGATAATTACAGTAGGCCTGTTATACATGTATTAATTACAGTAGGCCTATTATACATTACAGTAGGCCTATTATACATTACAGTAGGCCCATTAAACATGTGTTAATTACAGTAGGCCTATTACACATTACAGTAGGCCCATTAAACATGTGTTAATTACGGTAGGCCTATTATACATTACAGTTACTGTAGGCCTATTAAACATGTGTTAATTACAATAGGTCTATTATACATGTGTTAATTACAGTAGGCCTATTATACATGTGTTAATTACAGTAGGCTTGTTATACATACGTTAACTACAATAGGCCTATTACACAGGAATAGTAACCCTCGTAAGCCCATTCACAACAGTGAACTGCTTAAGTTTCTATATAACAACATTTCCATGTAACTGACTTTAAATTTTTACTCACTACTCTTCCTCCTTTAAATGGTTATTTATTGTGCCGGCGGGGTATTACACTGACAGTCAATATTTACATCCCGAAGTAGCGTTGACTGTTACCGTATTTTCCCTCCTTTGCTTAAAGTTCTTCCCACTGGGTACACAATTCTTACTTTCGGAATTTTGAAATGTCTCTTATGATTTCTGCAGGTTACTGGAACCTTTTGCTTTAGCTTGATTCAGGTTAGACGCAGTCTTACGTAATTTTCAATTGCCTTCCTGGAGATCTGATTGGTAAGAGAACTTGAGAGCGATGGTTTGTGTGTAGACCGGTGTGAGGAAGAGGTAAACCTTCGATTAATGTGCACAAATTTTGAGCCTGGATTACAAATCATTCGGAAAATCTGATGTTGAAGTTTAAAATATCGCGCAGTGAGGAGCACAAAAAAGCTCTGGGCCTGCTTCAGGCTATAACTGTGACATTGTGTTCGGCTATGTACGTGCTCTCTCAGGTCAGCATGAGCTAGATAATGTCATCCGCTCTCACTTGTGTCATCTGAAATCCAGTTCGAGAAGAGTGCTTTACTGCAACTGTTAGTGAGTTCTCTAATCGCAAGGTATGCCAAGACACTTTGTCCAGCGGCACATGCCGAGTCTGGTTCACGTCTTTCCCAAGTCTGCAACTTGTTAGGCGTGTATCCATTTTGTTTTGTTTACGTTAAGACATGCGTGTAAATCACAGTCTGACGTTACTCGATTTGAAACATAAACCATTTAATGATCTTGGCACATAATTTTGTTTTACACGCACAACGGAACACCTGTGCTTCTCTCTCCACAATTCGTCCACGCCACATTTGATTTGTTGCGATGTTTAGATATCTGTTAACTACCAGCGTTTATTTCCCAGACATTCCAGTGGGACAGCGATAGCTGGGTTTGTTTAGGAACACAGATATGATTACCACGGCGGGTCTGGAGAGGTTTTTGCTTTTGAAAATCTACACCGGGGACAGAGATAAGTAAGCGAGTAAGCATTTTTCTTCGTAGGCGTGTCCTTGTGTGTCCCAGACCTTGAGGAATTCAGAATTTACAGCCGCACTTGTCACCACAAAGATAAACACTATACGTACATTCATTTTTTGCACCATAAATGAATCGGCCCTCCTAAAATGGGTCTGAGGATATGGGAAGGGTTGGCAAGAGAGAAGAAGAGAATGAGTGCGGGGGTGGATATCTCTGACCCAAAACAAGACAGACTTGGGATTAACTGGAGGTGGGAGCATGAGTTCCAAAAGTCTTCTTTACCACATGCGGCGAGAAGATGGGGGATAACAGAATGCGCGTGCGAGAGAGAAAGAGAGCGAAGAGAAAGAGAAAGAAAGAGAAAGAGAGAGAAAGAAAGAAAGAACGAAAGAGAGAGAGAGAGAGAGAGAGAGAGAGAGAGAGAGAGAGAGAGAAGACATAGAGGAGGTGAGCGTAATGTTTCTTGGGTTTGACATAAGCCAGCTTGACAGTCTAGTGAAACCAGACAACCTCGTTAGCTCAGACTATTCCTCCAGCTCTGGTTTTCATGGGGACACACATAGTATAGTACAAGAGACAGCACACGAAGTAGATCATTCAGCGAAGATATCTATGAATTTAGTGATGAGTTCTTTCATGAATACTCTATGGGCATCGTTAAACTTAGGTCTGATTTGCTAGGAGAAGGAAGGTGGGAAGGGGAAAGAGGGAGTTCACAGATGTTGAGTGACCACGAATGTGAAGGCGGATGTAGAATTCAGTGCATGACTAAACCTCACACAGAAATTGGGGAGATTACTAAAGAAAGAGTAGAAAGAGAGAGAGAGAGAGAGAGAGAGAGAGAGAGAGAGAGAGAGAGAGAAAGACATACACACAGAGAAACAGAGAGGGAAGTATGTGGCTATTCTCACCTTCACAGACTTTGGTGATGGGGTTCTGAGTCTGGCCCTCCTTGCACTGACATCTGTAGGATCCCAGCGTGTTGACACACTCTCCGCCTACACACAGGCCAGGGATCGCGTGACATTCGTCCACATCTGAGGAGTGCAAATAATGATGATGATTTCGGTGGTTGTGATGATGATGTTGATGATGATGATGATGATGATGATGGTAGTTTTGATGATGTTGTATATTATTGGTTTTGTCGAAACTGTTTCGTGTCTTTAGATGGCGGTTGCGATCATGATAATGATGATGATGATGTTGATGATGATGCTGATGATGATGATGGCGGTCGCTGTGTTAATGATGGTAGGTATGTTGTATTGTATCAGTAGTTCTGGGGCTGGCTGTGGTGGCGTTGGTACCGAGAAAAGAAATACACAGCTGATCATTCCGTCCAAAGACAACTAGAGGTCACGTGCGTGCGTGCGCACTTGTGTGTGTGTGTGTGTGTGTGTGTGTGTGTGTGTGTGTGTGTGTGTGTGTGTGGTTGTTGATGTTGTTGTTTGTTTGTTTGTTGTTTTTTTTGGGGGGGGAGGGGGAGGAAGACACAATTAGGAGAAATTAGATACACACTTTGAGATAAAATGAAGGAATCTTTTGTCAAGACAGAAAATCGAGAAAAGCCCAGATATGACAGTGCATAGAAGTATTGATGATATATGGGTGAAATCTGGTGTCAGACAACGGTGCCACCGCAAATAACTGTTCAGTATCTTGTGTGCAGTTTTGCATAGAAACTCTAATACACTCATGGTGGTGAGCTGCCCACCATATTTTCTGCATTAAACCTCTAAGAAAGGGCTGTGTGTCCACATCAAGTTTTTGGACGTGTACAGACTATAACTCGCTGCAGCAAATGACACGATGCACTCCAACAGAACGCAACGAATCACATCAGCTTGCGCACCACTCTGCTTCAATGCGTCAGAACGCACTGCAGCGCACTTTGCCTATTGAACAGACGGTTTAGATAATGGGGTTTATCATATAAACTGGGCCTGTTTCCAGTGACATAAAAGTATGTAATAATTTTTTTGGTATGACACACGTTACATAAATTTGACCTTTGACCTGCTCAGGAATACTTTGATTGGAAGCTTTGGAAATCTCTAGGCGTGTGAATATGTGACGTCATTTCTTTTGTAATGTCACGAAATATGTGACGTCATTTCTTTTGTAACTATTTTCCCTGCCGTGGGGTTTCCCTCTGTCTAGATTTAAAAAAAAAAAGATTCCAGTCTGTTGTTCGTATCGCTTGTCATCGTTCTCTTCACTTTTCAGCTGCAGTTTAGTTAAAAATTTGAATTAAAGTACTTGAAATGTCACAGTGTATGAGGTCAGCTGTTTGGATCTACTTTGTGTTGCGTAACTGTGTGGTTCATTCAGTTCAGTTGTGATTGATGTATCTCAAACAGGGTGGGAGCCACTTCAGGGTCCTTTTCACGATTATAAGTTGTTGTTTTTTTTTATTAGTTAGGATTTATATATGATAAAAAGGATCTAAAACTCGTGTTTGTTTGATATCAGATTTATGAAATTCGTTAAACATTTATCGTAATGTATAACTCATTTCATAAATCTGATATCAAACAAACACTCATTAGAGATCCTCTATATCTAGGCAGCCTTATTCCAGACCGTTCAAATATAAAAGAGTCTGTGTAAATTCCCCAGGACCCCATGGGGCCAACTATACATGTCTCAGTCTCCTTCCGAGGCTTTCCCGGATATCTCATAAAATTTGAGAGGTGTAATCAAAAGGTCGTGATTTTCTGTGACTGACAAACCCAGCCATAGCTTTTCAGTTACAGTCAATACAAAAATACATAAACACTTTCCTGAAATTTACGAGCCCACGGATTGTGAAGCCGCAAACATACCAGACGTCAGTCGGGCACTTATTTCATAAGGTCATGAGAAGTATATTTAACAATAAACATGATGACGACAGCAACACGAAAACAGACAAACTGCAAGACAAACAGTGTCACGCCCACCTTGACATGTGTTGGTGCTGGGATTGGGAATGAAACCTCTCCTGCATGGATGGGGAGTCCTGGGACACTGCTCACACGGCCGGCCCCACGCAGCGCCAATAGTTGAGCAGCACAGTGTCTTTGTGCACACCACACCCGTGAGTTGTCCTCGGCAGATTCCATCGCTGACTTGGGTGAAGCAAGGTCCAGTTCTGAAATCTGAAAAAGATGATAATACAGTAAAGCTCGATATAAAATGTGTCCTTAATGCCAGGAAAAAGTATAAGTTTATGGAGGAAATATCAAGGTCTACCTGAATAATGAAGTGATAAAATAAGACTGAATCTGTGAAATTCATACTGAATAACAAGGTATGCTTAATCAGTGAGTAACAGGGTATACTTAATCAGTGAGTAACAAGGTATACTTATTCAGTGAGTACTTACTGTTGAGCTTCTACTCTAACTGATGAGCAGCTTGTTGCATGTCTCACATTCATCCTTATATATATATTAGGAACGTTTTCTCGCACTGAACACTGCACTGACATGGCTTGACTTGAAAACAGCCTATGGACTGGACTATGTTGATCTACTTAATGATCAGGGTGCCTTGGCAGTAAACATCATCGTTCCGGACCGTTTAATTCAATAAAATTTTGGTCCACAATAAACTTCATAAAATATATTTTTGACGCTTCGATCACACTAAGAGCTGTCCCGACTACCACGGTATAAATGTTGGTGACAGAACCTTAGGCCAAATCTGGTCAAGTCCTGGTTAGCGATCTCGGGCAATGAACTGTGGATGAATTACAACTCTTCACACCAATCACTCTTGAGGTGTATGTAAACACATGCATTTGGAATGTAGATAACTACGACCATGTTATTAAAATCGATTTACTGTGAACTGCACGGGTACATTCGTTCAACATGAGCTATAGTTTAACTTCTGTTCACAGTTTACAAGGCTTAGTTGAGAGACATGGCGTGTAGAGAAAAGTAGATTAGAATTAGAGTATTAACCACGGGAAAGGACTAGAACAGATTAGATCTGCTAGACGGTTTTCAGTTCCAGATTACGGACTACTCATCACCAAGTTGTCATCTGCTCGCACTCTGCTGAACTCATGACCATTCTAGAAAAGCTGACTTACGGCAACGATGACAGCTGGCTCTTCCAGTGACGAGCGTAGAACAATGATATTCGGCATATTCCTTTTAGCCTTAATATCCCATCATTAGAATATATTGTCAGACTAGAAATCCCACCCTGTCTTACATCACATTCAGCAGATCTATTTTTATATCCTTGTATTTCACATTTGAAAGGCTCACCTTGTTCACAGTTTTGACCAGTGTAACCATAGGGACAGGCACATCTGTCTTGTCCTATACACCGACCTCCATTCAAGCAGCCGCCCTTGCACTGATCTAAACAGATGGAGATTAAAAGATGGATAAGGTTAGGTTCAAAGACTTTTGTTGATGGTCTTTGTGATTATATGGGTCATGAAGAAGACGTCCTGGATGATGATGATGATGATGATGATAACTATTATAATAACAAGGGGGAGAGTGGGGAGGGGATTGGTTGGAGGTTGTGTGACAGTTAGAATACGTGTGTTTTAGTTAGTGATAGTAAATAGTTATGATTTTTCGTCTTGTTGTAAAGAAATCAGTGTATACTTGCTGAGTCCTGTTCAACTGTTCACCTTCATTGTTACTGTTCGCCTTTGTTCCGTTCCATTGATATTTGTGTCTGTTCAAGCTTTTTCATGACTATTGATCATAGTTATTTTTTATTTGTATTTTATGACATTTCATTCTTAGTTCATTTATTTTCTACACCTGAAGAAGGACGCCAGTCCGAAAATAATGTGCATTAAATTTGTTAAATTGTTATAGTTTTCTTGCTTTACTTATTTAGATCCAGTGCAGATAAATGTTTTGCAAATAATGATGATGATTAAGAAAATGATGAAATGCTTACCTTCACTGTCACACTGGGGCGATGTACGCCTTGAGCTTGGACACAAACATAAATTAGGGCGGATACACCGTCCTTTACCACAGCCAGCTATACAGATAGCTGTAAAGAAACACAAGGAGGAAATTATCGTAAGGATAGACTTGTCTCCGTAGTTCTCTTGTTGGCATGTTTGCAGTCTATCTCACCAGTACCGGGAAATTTGATGATCATGCTGCTTACTCGATCATGTTTGTTTCAAGAAATTGTGAGAGTATAAGTACTGTACTTTTACTTCAAACCAAAATTCTAGTCCACCATGCTAAAGTTTTGAGAAAGACAAACATGTAGGTCTCTTCTGGTTTTTTGTTGTGTGTTTTTTGGGGTTTTTTTTTGCGCCTCAACACTATGCCGCTGTCCACATGAATATTTTGGAGCATGGGACAGAGTAAGAAGACAAAACTAGTGTCCTGTGGAGGACCAGACTAATACAGCAGCTTTCATTGGTCAAACTGGGATCAACATCTGAGGCTTCCTGATTTTGCTTTGTTGGTGTTTTGGATGTAAGGAACGGAGAAAAAGAAGAGGAGGAGAACGAGGACGAGGAAGAAGGAGAAAAAGAAGAAGAAAAGCAAAAAGAAGAAGAAGAAGAAGAAGAGCGAATATTATTGACAAAGATAGTGACAACAACGTGCGCAAAGTCGTTTTCCTTTAAGTTGGAAAACTCAGCAATAAATTAGATCTATGTGTTCCTTTGTGTGAGAGACCAGAGAGAAATTTTGGAATAGTTAACACTGGTGATGAGGGGCACCACCATTTTAGGCACACTTGACTACCTAACCATTATTTCAGTACTAGAAGTCGCTATCAAACTTCAGTGGCATCCTGCAGAAGACTGGGGTGGAGGGGAGGGAGAGGGAAGAAAGACTGAAAATAAGTGACACAGAACACTACAGAACCAAGTGCAGTCTCAGCAGTCTACATGTCACGTGGTAGATGCCAGCCATTTGGGTGCCTGCATTGTGTTGTAGATAATACGAAACTAAGAAATTCCTAGCTTGTTTACTTACGAATTATACAAAGACTTCCGGTGGTGGGTCTGTTCCATCCAGGACAACAGTATCTCCTAAATCGGGATCCACATACATTAGGTCTGCAAGACAAAGAAAATAAATGGACGTCATCTCTATCCGTATTTTTAAATTATGCTGATCTGTAGAAAAGAACGACTAAGGAAGCAAAAAGCATAATTGAATGGCACTATTGGCTTCACAGAGAATGTATCTCTAGACATTGCATAGATCAGTTCCAAAGAGGATCTAGTTTTTGAGTCTTACATCTGGATTACATCTACCTCCACAGTAAGGGGCATATGGCGCAAGCACAGAGGATAAATGAATGAGATTGTTTGTCGTTGCAGAAAAGCGATCAGTGCTGGCAGTAATGGGTTGATCTAAATTGGGAACTTGATGCATATGGGTTGCAACCATGGGCATGAATGAACACCAAGATTTGCTGCTTTGGAGTAGTGATGCAGAGGAATCTCTTGAGTTGAATGTGTTGAATTCTGAATCAGGCTTCATAAGCCTGTGGTTTGCATGAATGGAACATAAAGGAAATGTGTCACTAGATGTGTGCATGTGGCTATCAGACACGGATATGATCAGAAATTCTGACGAATTCTAATGGCTTAATCGAAAACATGGAGAATAACATTTTAAGCGTGCATCTTATACGGGGCTCAGTAATTTACCTTGAAACTGACGCGTTCTTTCTCTGGCGCCAAATTGTTTTGTCTATGTTCCTAAATATCATGATTATTCAGCCCCTGGTTAATAAATATGCTGTTGAGCTTTGCTAAGAACGTAATCTTTGCATATTTTTCTGATAATGCTGTCTCTTGAATTTAGCTTTGCTCCTGAGGCTTATCAAATTTGGAACATTTTAGACAGAAATTGGAAAAAGTCACAATAAAGAACACAAGAGCTCTGATTCATACATCACTGAATTTGCCTCCCAATAACTTTTGCTAACTGCAGTAATCACTGATAATGACAAACTCCCCCATTTAGTTTCAATGCAATGATATGAATTATCATACGTATGGCAGGTTGCTGACTGAGCAAAGTGCATGATGCACAGTTTTATTCAGGACACAATGTTGTTAAAGCTCTTATTATATTCAATTTAAAGCTAGTCTAGCTACAGGGAGAATGACATATATATATATATTACTTAGCGGTCATATCGCAGAAAATAGAAACGGAAATCTGGATCTAGACTAGTATTGAAGTTCTCTTAAAGGCAGTGTGCTGACTCATTTGCTTGGATCAGGAGAATTTTCCTTGAGGGTAACGAAATAAGAAAAATATATTTCAATGAAAGAACTGTTGAATAAACTTGCCCTCTGTGAACATCAAACAGTCCTGCTTAATGAGAACTGAAAACGTAGACGTATTCAAGATGTTTATAGTAAGACGGTAGAGGTTGCCGTTGTTCAGTATGTGAAATGCCTATACGCTTATCTCGACTGAAATCATGCATATGCCAAATAGCTTATGGCAGGCTAAATAATCATCTAAATAAATGCAGGTGCAGCGGGGACGGGTGGAGGCGAACAAATGCACAAAATTAGTCGTGAGTGCCGAAATTGCTTTCCCTCCCTTACACGTGCATGGAGGAAGGGAGGGATAGCTAGCAGCTAGCCAGGTTAAAGGACGAAGAGGCAGAAAATCGGAGCGCTTTCAGTTTTTTTGAGTTGTGATTAATCGTTTCACGATCACAGCTGTTTTCGTTATTTATTTACGAGAGATCAGTTACATAAATCAAAAGAGTGCACATCATCCTTTCACCTTCCATGCGATAGTCCACATACGCGATATGTACATCATAAACATTTTCGCGCATGCTTACTTATCATAACTAAATCGTAAAGAGATACGACCAACAATGTTACCGTACTTATATACATTGTTTAAGTGAATGACTTTCCATCCAGTGTTACATTATCCAAAAACACGAGGGAATTTCTTGGGTTAAGCAAATCGAGTGTTACATTCCCAAAACACACCAGAAAAAAAAATCCCCAGTTATGCAATAGCACACCATGAGTGTGTACCTAGGCTGGTGTTCAAAATCAACAGGGTGACGAATAAACATACCTGGTGCAAACATTTTGCAGCGGTTTGTTTATCAATATACAACCACAGAAAGAAAAAAATAACAACACCACCAAGAACTAGTATGAACGTACAATAACGATCTGGCTTTTGCTGGAAGAGGTGAATGAGTGTTTACAAAACAAAGACAAGAAAAGACAGAGTAGAAGAAGGTACAGGAAGAGAAAAACCGCAGAGAACGAGAGAAAGGAAGTCGGGGCGTGGCAAGGTAAATATACCGATGCGCGGAAACAGAGGAAGAAATAAACATTAGGATCTGTTCTGGGCCCTGTTGAATCGTCATCTGCTCTAAAACCAGCCAGGTGTTTAACGTGCTTTCACAAGAAACGTAAATATATCTCTGGAACTTTTGTCATTCAAACAGTGTTAAGTAGATCTCTAGCCCAATTATCGAGTAAAAAAATTGCAGCAAGGAGTTCTCAAAAGCCAACAATTTTTTCTTCATTGATTCAGAAAAGAGGGGAATGTATTACGTCTTTGCACCACGGAGAACAGAAGGAAAGGCGTGGGACATTATCGCCATATATCTGGCATGTTATTTTCTCATTGTAGAATAGGAAACACCCTGATTTGAAAGTATTTAGATTGTTTGGTTTATGCGTATGGGAGGAATTCTGAACAACCACGGTAAACCTTGAGAAGAAAATAAAAATCTGGCGAAAAAAAATATCATGGTTTACAACATATGAGCTGCCTCGACGCACCATGGGCTTCTTTTCAACGTGTTGAAAGAGAATAATAAAACATGAACTAAGCAAGAACGCGGTAGGAAGTTGTTGTACTGAGTCAGACTGCCTTTATAGCATGTTCCCAACCCATAACTCGCCAGTGCCTACAGGTGGATGTTCATTAAGTTAGATGCTTCAGGCTGCTGTAGGGTGCCGGATGCCTACTTACGGGTGTATTTAGGAACTTCGGGCAGGCATTAAAACCCGGGAATGGCATGGGGATGGAGGGGGTGGGAGTGGGGAGAGAAACGACGAGATGGCTGTAGTACTGGGGATATCCAAAGGCCTTTCTCTCTGATGGAGCCATTGACGAGTCGCCTATTCTTAACTACATCGTTGGAACTCCATCAAACACACCGGTATGTCTACGGCTGTCCTGGGAATGACATAATTATGTACATGCACTTTTGAAATAAACGAAACTCAGGGATCTGAAATTTGTTTATCTAAGCTGCCTGTGGCAACACATGTATGAGCTGAATAGTTACATGCACAAGTAACGAAATAAACAGAGCTAATAGGTTTTCTTTCACAGGCGTGGTTCAAAGGATTTTTTATCATCTCTCATTGTGACATCATACAAGGAAAAAAGGATACAAATGATGCAAACCTGATTTGAGAGACTTGTTTCTGCTTTCACTAAAGCGAAGTCTTCTAGCTGAAATATTTATGTCAACGTAATTGTAACTATGTAACCATCACCGCGCTGTCACTGCAATACCGGAAGGGGATTCTGGTGCCAAAACCTGGGCTCAAGGATGATGACATAATTTTTTGAACTGGAAACTTCACCCTTCCCCTCCAACCGTCAACAAACATACATCGGATGGATTAAGGAGGGTGTATCTAAATATACTCAGTTATGTCAAAGAGTGAGTGTGTCTAATGTACACATTCTGTGGTTATAACAAGGAAATGCACTTTTCGCAAACCTCTTGCAGGATGGCTATTCAGTTTGAACTTTGACCCACTCGCTAAGGTTGGAATGCTCGTAACATACCATGGATGTAAAAACGCACTAAATGTTAGTCTATGTCATTTATTCAGGCCAAAGGGCTGGAGTATGGCGGGTTATCGCCAAAGGCAACTGCACTTGATCTCCTATTTCTTGTCGCTATATTAATTTGAAAATACATGTGGCTCGACCTGCGTCAAGGTCAATAAAGGAGCGAAATGTCTTAAGTCAAGGCCTGATAAAGCAAAACATTAATAAGCAAATTTTTAACCTGTCTTTTATACGTGAACATCAGTCTACTAAATATCTCCTTATTCAATTCACCGGGCCCTTAGAAGCGGCACGAAAGCATTACTGACTCAGGATTTTAGGTTTGCATTCACAGCCTTAAAGTTCCCAAGCATCTTGATACACATACAGACATGCAACATGAACACACGATTTTAGACACAATGAAACTTAAAAAGTAAAGTTTTGTTATAATTATTAATTTGATTACACAACTTTATTGGGGTGAAAACTGCAATTTTTTTCAATTATAATGATCCGGTAATCGACCATAAGATAACTACTCATTCACAAAAAAAAAAAAAATTAAACTATGTAGCTGGATTTGTTCCTTTATTTGTGACTGAGTTTGTCCGGTATAGGAATCTGCGTTTCAAATTTTGCAAAACATCCGTTAAGGATCGTTAAGACATAGATCTATCCTTGGCCACAGCCCTTGGTGCCGTAAAGGGTTTAGCTAAGCCCTTTACTGCAGTCGAAGGCTAGAGATTACCCAGTCACCGTGGGAGGTGAAAGTAAAGGCAAAGTTGAAACGTCATACTTGCCAGTTGCCACTGACTTGCGACGTTCCAAGTAAGGTCCTGTGTGGCCTTCGGGACTTCGCCCTTATGTTCTAGTGTAGTCCACCCATCTAAGAGTAGGTTAGAATATTTTTTTCTAACAGTTTCTTCATCTCTGCCGACGTACTGAGCATTGTTATGGGTGTTTACCACACAGAAAACCAGTTGTTTATCGGTTGTTAAGTTCCAGTCTTGTGGTATTATGCTAGGACTATTATATCGTCTAAGATCTAGTCTAGAATTGGGTTACCTCTAGACAGGGGCAGCTCATGTCATACTAACTCATATTGATATGTTTAGGATGTGTTAAACTGGTTAAATCTTCATGAAAAAGAACTGCCATAGATATAGTCTCTATCTAGTTAAGGCCCATTCCATGTCACGTGTGTGACGCTTCCGAAACATAATTTTCCACTTTACTCAATGATTATGAGAATTTGATATTCTTTCAAGAGTCACAACTGATTTTATTCACATATATAAACATTCCTTTAGACGTATGCAAAATTTCAGTATGTTCCACACATTTTTAAAGATTTTTTTGAAGAACCTAACAACCGTCCCGTGTGTGACAGCGCAAAACCTGACCCCTCAAAAAATACTTAGGTTCATTTTGTTTTCTGTGAAGTATGCTTCTTTCTGATTATGAAACACAATTTTCTCTACAATACATCCATTTTCCTCTAAGAAACTGCACTTATGGTATTGATTTTTTAATATTTTGTGTGATATTTGGCATGTTGAAGAGTGCCACATGTGTGAAACATAACTGTTACGCGTGTGACCTCACTGAAAATGTTTCTGAAATAGAAATTCACAGCCTTTATATTTCAAAGCATAACAAAATTTATCACATGATTTGCACTGCTGATGGGATATAGTAACATGACTTTGCATCCCATAATTCCATTTCTAAGATGGCTGACCAGATAACGCATGGTTGCTCAGTACAAGCTAATGCTAAGAGAAATCAAAGAAGTAATAAAGAAATAAGTTTCCAGAAATGATAAAAACATATATATTCAAATATTTCTTAGGAGCCTCAAACTACATTCTCAGACAGACCAAACCAAGCAAACACATAGTAACACTTCAGTCTACACATAAACACATGTTCATGGGGGAGTATTGCAGTGCTTCCAATTTTGTCTTTGAACAGATGATGCTCTTGGTTGTTTTTCACAAGTGTTAATGTTTGTTGGAACTATAAAAATACATTTCTTATTGGTTGGCGTCATCTAGCATGTTTGAACAGTTAATTACACTGTGTAGCATTAAGCCTCACTGAAATATTAATGTTGTTGAACTATTTTTCGTTTATTGCTGAACTAGTAAAATTTCCGTGTGAATGGTACAAGAAGCGTAGGATGTACTTTTAACTTTGTCTATCGCTATTAGAAACTTGTGCAAGACACTCATAAATGTTTTTAATAAAAAGTATATCTATATTTTTGTGGTCGTATACAGAGCATTTTTCAATAAGAAAGCTGGAATCTAATTTCTTTAAATTGTATGCGTGTTATATTCCTTCCACGGTTTAAACTTCACACCAAAGAGTGACGAAAATGAGAGCTAAGAGAACAGAAGAAAATCCTTCATTCAAAGATACAGAAAGCAAAGAGGACTGAAAATCTTAGAAAACGAAAAGTCGCAAGTATGACTGAAGGACAACTCAAAGATTATATTTATCGTAAAAAAGCAAGAGACAGAAAACGACTGTCAAGGATGAGATGGAAAGAAAACACTGGTGGAAATCAAACTCCACCAACAAAGACATCGTTTAAAAGTCCCCATGCAGTTGGAAAAGCAGTGAGGAAAGTTGAAAGGAATCTTCCATCATCCTCGAGGAACCAAGTAACAGTCATCAGTGGACTGGCCAAATGCTTAGGTGTTGCTCTTGCAAAGAAAGCAGAGAAAGCCATTAGCAAGAGTAACAAGTTAGATGATGATACTGAAGAAATAGTGAAGACATTCTTTTATAGAACGGTATGAATGATTATATGATAGTATGGACAAGTGGCAAAAAGGCAAGAGAGCGGACATGTTACTTAACAATGTTTCTGAGATAGGCTCATGCTGTGTTAAAAAAAATTCATCCACGGTTTTAACAAATTTTGTTAACTTCATCCCAAGAATGTGCTGTTACTGAAGGAACATAGCAGAGATCAGTGCAAGTGTAAATTACATGAACTTTCATGAAAAAACTGAAAACCCTGAATATTACCTATCAGATTGCTAGCTTTGGGATGATTGTGTGATATTGATGACCTGACAGGACCTTGTTGGAAGGGAGAGTGTAAGAGTTGTTCTGGCGGGAAGCTTCTTTTGTTTATTGGAGAGCCTGAGAAAAAAAAACCAACCTGTATGGGAACAGTGAATGAAAGAGGAAAGTGGTAGAATGAAAACTGAAATTCACAAGGATTGCATGGGAGAGTTAAAGGAGTGTGTGAGAACAGAAATTTCAGTGTTTCAGGAGCACGTTCGTGTAAAGAAAATTCAAGCTGAGGAGTTTAAAAGGGTGAAAAGTAATCCTAGCTGCATTGTCATCATATGAGTACCAGGATTATGGAGCCGTAAGAGTGTTAACCTGCTCACAGCTGCATTGTTTGCAAAGAATAGTCCATGCAGACCATGTCTTGTTGTGACAGATTCCAGTGACAAAGTCAAAGGCACAGTCTGCACATCTGTTTGAAAATGATTGATTACTTCATAGATCACAGGTGTGATCTAGGAGAAAGCCTTACAATATTTACAGATGGGCCATCAAGTGAATTTAAGAATAAATTCATGATCAGGTTGCTTTCAGGTGTAGGGAAGAAACTTGGTATTCCTGTGAACTGGGCTTACTTTGCAACATCCCATGGTAAGGGAGTAATGTATGTATGGCATTGGAGGCTCTGATAAGTCATCTGTGAGAAACCAAGTTATGGCCCGTCGAGCTATTGTTCAGTGCTCTGAGGACTTTTTGAATAGAGTGAATCAAACAATGCCTACCCTTTCTCTTTTTCATATAACACAAGAAGAAACTGACAGAATTATGGAGAAAGCCAATCCCTGGGAAGATGTTGTAGATGTGGTTGGGATCCGTAAAATACACACGATGAAACTTAAGGGGGGTGGTGTCCATCTCAATCATACTTCTCTTGACCAAGAGAGAACAAATGTTGATAAATATTGTAGCCGTGCCTTTGCCTTTGAAACTGGAAACTGGGTGATAGTGAGCTACGATGGTAAAAGCTACCCTGGAATTGTGAGCGGTGTGTCTGAGAACCTTGCTGAAGTGTCTGTCATGCACACCACATCTGGCAATAAATGGACTTGCCAGAAAGAGAAGACAAAATCGTTAACAGGTTGGAAGATATTGTGAAAAAATACCTGTGCCCCATTCCCTGTGGATGCAAAAGGTCACTTTTCCTTCAAGGAAAAAAAAATAAGATTAATTGTTTTAATTTCCAGTTAAGAAATGGAACGTTTTCTATATCACACACATGACAGTCACACACGTGACGTCACGTGTGTGACAGATTTAGAACATTGATCAAACTTTTATGTTTCAATTATATAATAATCTGAGGTGATTTTCCTAATGACCCAATAATGAATGCTTTGTAAATGGATACTTCAGTTTTTGTTCAGTGCCAAACAATCCTGTTATAGAAACTGAATGACCCAAACTGTCACGTGTGTGACATGTCAGACTGTCATGTAACATTCCGGACCATTTGAGGACTTGTAAATCTTTTCAATCAAGTTTTGGTAGTTTTCTATCTTAAATGTTGTGAGTAATTTTCATAAGAACCTCTTTGTGAGCCTGTTCAATGGAACATTTTTTTTTATCTTCTTGATGCTGTTTTTGAACCATGGTTTTCACTGTTTGTGTCTTTTTAAAAAAAATATTAGTACTTTCACTTTGAATAAAGAGGATATTATAAAGTTGACGAAATGATTTTCATTTGTTGAATTTTGAAGGTTTGGCATTTATTGAATAAAAAAAAAGAAAGTGTTTTAAGTATTGGTGTTTGTTCATTTTTATGTGACATTGGACCACTTAACAATGAATGGGCCTCTAAATCTAGATCTAGATCTACGAAGATTTAGATCGACAACATCCAGGGACTATCCCATTTGGTCCCTATTTCAGGTTTAAGAACAGGCTTAAAGAGGCACGAGGAACCTTGGGATGGTCTAGTTCCTTGACATCATCTTTGTCTAGGAACTTTCTCATATGGTGTACTTACTCTTTCCCAACTCCCAACCTTGTCCCTGACTCTAAATCTAAAACAAGCGCTAGGTTTGAGGTCGGGGAAGGGTGNGGGGGGGGGGGGGGGGGGGGGGGAGAGAATTCCGTGCATAAAGCTCGTACTGTCTAAATCTGTTAGGAGGGATAAAAACGGATTCTAAACTAGATTTAGAATCTAAATTCTTGAGATCCAGGATTTAGAATGGCAACATGCTTATTGGAAAGACTAAAATAGAGCGCTAATCACATTGGTCTAGACCTAGACTACGTTAAGAAGTCCCTCCCATTTAATAATGACAGCTTAAATGGCAAGTCTTTTTTAAATTTTTTTTTTTATTTCAACTAGACTATCAGAAAGGTCTGAACCCAAAAACTGAAACGAATACAGAATGTTGAACTGTTGCAGACGTGGATTCGATCCTACTTCCGACATTGCTTTTCAGCCCTAGCCCTCTTCCCGTCCCAGGTTATGCCGCGCCAGATTACCGTCTCAAGTACAAAATGTGTTAATGAGACTGTGTTTGCTAGACACCGATTGGTGTCAATAAGGGTAAGATAAATTTTACACAAAATAATCGAGAAATTGTTGCATCTCGTATGGAACCAATCAACGAAGGACAAGGACGACAGTTGAATATTTTATACACTCCAAAACAGCAAAAATTTCCCTTGCGTTATATTTACGGAACAAAAGCATCTTGCCGTTTACCATCCCAAAATTGAAGCACTTCAATACTGAATTCATTCAGAAGGAACGACTTGACGGGCGTATACGTAACTCATTTATTTAGGCCAACTGTCGGGGGAAAAAAAGTGATAATATTACACAATATTTGGAATAGCATGCGGAACTGTAAAGAAATCGGAAGCTGTCCCATTTACTGAAAAAAAGCTTTGTAACTCATAGGTCGATTTCTACTACAATACTATACAAATAAATGTATAGGGTGGATGAGCAATTCTTATAAAAGTGGCGTGTCCATATACCGTGAATCACGGCCAGTTATTTAGAAGCCACGGCAGCCTGAACAGCTTCGAAAAGAGAGCTAGAGCTGAAATCATGGTTAAAATAACAACAAAACCGCACGTTTCCTGTATGTCCCAAGGGCGTCTGTCATTTGGATTCCATGTTTGAGATCTGGCTCTTTAAGTCTCTTGATGTCATATACAGTGGAAACATAACGGGAAAGAAATAAGCCAACAATGCCCTTTGTTTCAACAAACTCTAGTCAAAGTCAAGGAATGCCATCCAGATGTAGGCCGCTGGCGGTGTCCGTATGATACACATGTAAAGACCCCAGGCTAAGCGCATTGCGTGTAAAGTTTACGGTTGTCTCGGTGCAAGGCAAAGATTGTTCATGTCACATTAGCTCAGTGTTCCAATGGATCTACGGACATTTTTTGTGTGAGAGCGGGAGTAAAGCTATTTCCACCAAGACAATAGAATATGCTTCGGAATGCAGAGCATAATGGCTTGAAAAAGCTCTCCTAGTCATTGGTGATGTAATGGAATGCATGTTAACCAAGCAGTGGCGGATTGCGGAGGTGGTATCCCAGGGCCGGCTCCTTCCCCAGGAGCTGTCACCTCTCTCTCTCGCTTTCTCTCTCTCTCCCCATTTCTCTCTCCCCCCCCCCCCCCCCCCNGGGCCACAGTTTTAAGGGAGAAGAAAGACAAGGGGTACCCGCTGAGAAGATTTTTCTTAGATACGTTATTGTAATGCAATGTATGTAAACAAAACAGAACAAACTTGATATTCCTCCGAGATCTTTTTATACGTATCTTTGGTCTTAGAGACGGACAAAAGATATCAGGAGGAAGCACATGCCAGAAGAGAGGACGGAAAGGAGAGAAAGACAAAGAATGGTTGTTCGGTTTACGAAACATCACGTCACTGCAATCTTTTAAAACTCAGTTAAAAACACATCTGTTTGAGAAATATTTGCTATAAATTTTGTACTCTTATGTCAATATCACTTAGACGAGGGACAACTGACTCCACACAGCTAATGACTCGATTATCATCTTTTGGATACTCATGTGTGTGCGGGTGCGTGTATGTGTGTTGGTGTGTCGGTATGAATGCCCCTATGTATGTATTTTTATTAAATATGATTGGGTGATTCAAGATTTTGTAAGGGTATGCCTTTTATTGCCACTGTTAAGCGCTTTGAGCCTTAGGAAAAAAAGCGCTATAGAAATGAGCTTTATTATTATTATTATTATTATTCGGGAGAAAAGAGAAAGGTAGAGCTAAAGAACAGAGAACGATAGCAAAAAAGAGGACAGAGAAAGAGCGAGATAATAGAGAAAAGTGCATGCAGAGTAAAAAGTCATCGAGATAAACAATGACCAGATGGATAGTCAGTCCGTATTCTGTAAGCAAAGATGAGATTCAAAGGATGAGAGAGAAGCTAAAGATGGGCCCAAAACGTGGATTCACAGCATAATGTATGAGATGTAAACAGCTGAGTGAAGAATTCAAGCAAGACATTTATTTTGTTCAGTAGTTTGTATCTAGTCATATCGATCATATGGAATAGCACATGTCACATCTGGCTGTTTCATCTGTTTTCACACCTTTCACGTCACCTGGATGGTCTTCCTGGGAGGAAATGTCAGATCCATCAATATGTGTACAGAAATAAGAAGATATTGGAGACCCTATAACTAAAGTAGGGGGGATCCATTTTGGAGAAAAAAATCAGGACGTTTCGTTAAAAACAGCTTTATTGTTCTACAAAGTTTGGATTGCGCATTTCCTGTTTCGAATAGCCTAGACAGGTCTCAGAATCAGATAACTGCGTCTCCAGTCATGATGTTGGAGAAAACGTGTAAAAGGGTAAAAGGGCTGTACGCCAAGGCAAACAGATCTTGGCGATATATGATATCCATGCAATACCCACACTGAGTTTATTAAGAAGCCCACGGAGTTTAAACAAGTGATAAGAAGTATGAAATCCTTATGAGAATCATTATCAGAAACCATTCTTTGCAAGGTGAGTGGCAACAAAAGTAACATATATGAACAGATTAAAGAGAATGCGACAATGATTCACAATTAAAAAAAACAACAACAACAAGAACATTTTTCCAAAATACAGTGAGTGCACTTTCCTGTTCGGAGAAAAATATCCATTTGTTTACAGAACTCAGAAAAAAATGTGCTTGAAATCTGGATTCCTCAAGAGTTATGACCTTCATTTGAGAAGAACAGCAACTCTTCCAGTTTTATCTCAAAGCATCCAGAGTGTTCTTATCGAGATATGGAGAAAATGTTTTTCAGGTCAGGACAAGACAGGCAGCAGAATCGAATAGTTTTACATCCCTGAGTCGATCTTCTATCTGATTGTATTCTCCACTCCCAGATTTATTTTTTTTTTGGGGGGGG
>JAWQUT010000017.1:610586-650880 GCA_033807755.1 Ellobium chinense | reverse complement strand
GGGGGGGGGGGGGGGGGTATAGAAGAGGGTTGGAGAAGAACGGGAGTTAGGTCTGAAATTTGAACATTACAGCTGCTGCCTTTCCAGCGTGAACTAAAAATGAAATCGGAGGCGTCGTAACTTTCAAATTTCAGACCTAACGCCCGTCCTTCCCCAGCCCTTTCTATAACAAGTTTACCCTTTCTTTTGATCCCCAAATATCATTTTCGAAAGAGCCGGTTGTTGTTAAGAACATGCACAAAAAACACTTTTTTTTTTTATTGGGAAAACATGCTGGTCCCTCGTTTGTTCTCGCCAACTCTCATGTTCTCATTCACTCTCTCTGTCTGTCTCTCTTCTTCGTTCTCTCTCCTGGCCTGTGGCCTTCTTTCATCTCCTGTGATTATAACGAGAGCCACTTGTCACAATATTCCACACTTACCCACGGTCTTCAGCTGGTGTAAGCAAGTGAAACATCATCCACAGCCAGTCGCCGGGGCCATCTCTGGCAGCAGTTTTCATCAGCTGTGAGAAAGGTTTCCAGGGACGCCTGGAACTTCTTTGCCGTCACTAGAGGCCGCTGATGATGATGGCATTAGCGATGAAGGCGATGAATGTGATGATTATGATGATGATAACAGGAGGTGATGTACAATGTATGAAAAACAACTAACAAAAACAGTCTATGAAGCTTTCTTCCCTTAAGTGTGTATCTAAGTTTACTTTCGTCAAACACGTTGTTAAAAGGGACATCATTCAATTTCTTTATCGTCTTCGTGTTGTGTTTAGAAAATGAAGAATTCAGTTGTCCTGTTTGGCTCATTCGAATTTGTGACCTGCTCTAGAGTCTGAGTGGTGGCTCAGTTATGACCTACTCTCGAGTCTGAGTGGTGGCTCAGTTGGCAGACCGCTCGAGCGACATTCGGATGTACTCAAGTTCTATTCCTGGTCAGGCGGCTTGTTTTCGATCTCTTTACTTTATTCCTCTTTCTTCTTCCTTTGTCCACATATTGTTTGAGGTATATATTAACACATTCATTTCTCTTCTCAAGCATTCTCTATTTTCCTGATTAATACATTTCTTTATTGATCAGTGATGATGATGATGATGACGGCAGTCATAATGGGTGTGTGGTCATAATGATAACTATATGGGTATTGACAGTGGTGGTGACCGCTTGTAATGCTGTAATAAAGATGATGAGGTGGGCAATAACGGTGGTACAAATCAACTATTACTGGCATCGTCCGTTCAGAATTCGTCCATTGAAGGGCTTTATGTGATGTCCACTACAGTCCAGGGCACAGAACACTATTCGGAAACCAAGAAAAAGACAGCGTTTTTTAGAACTCCAAATGTGAAAGTAGCGAAACCACACTGGTGTGGTTTTACTTTCTTTTTGGATTAAAGTGATTTCTTAACTTACAGATACAACATTAAAGTGTCAAAAATCTGTCACAACCATGTTGAAAAATTGCAACCATGATTGATTTTGTGGAAACCGGTCATGCGCAAAATTAATACAATTTAATTTTACAATTTTGTAGTAACAACAACAACAACAACAACAACAACAACAACAACAACAACCCACTTCCATCTGAGCACCTCACCCTTCAACCATACTACCACAGATACAAAGGTAAGGGGAGATAATCATGTAAAGTAAGACGTAACCTCCACATTCAAACGAACACACAAGCACTAGTGATTACGTTCATATTCATACTCATAGCCACAGACTGTGGTGGGGGGACGCAACGTCTTCCCAAACCCCGTCCCTACCACTCCTTCACACCCACCATCTTTTTCACGCAGTGGTTGAAATGATGTGGAGATGTGTCAACAAAGCGTGAGCCCACCCGTCATCTCCAACCTCTAGACATATAAAACAAAAAGTGGATAACTTTATGTATCAGGTCTGAATGCTAAAAATTAATGAATAATCCCTTTCCCAACCCCATCTGTACCTATTCACGGTCTATCCACCATTCCCACCATTCCCTAGTATATGGACATTCACGGTCTATCCACCATTTCCTAGAGTATATGAACATTCACGGTCTATCCACCATTCCCTAGAGTATATGAACATTCACGGTCTATCCATCATTTCCTAGAATGAACATTCACGGTCTATTCACCATTCCCTAGAGTATATGAGCATTTTGTACATGTATGTATAAAGAGCGAGCGCAATGTATTTTTCATTGTTGGCTGTCATCATTTTCACCCACCCCGTCCTTATTAGTGCGTAATGACTCAGAACACTTTACACAACCATTCTTTCATTTCGCATCATAATTTTGACACACAGAGGCAGCATGGCCGTCTGGTTTATGAGTCGTGCTCAGAAACTGTCAGCTCTGAGGTTTGTGTGCTAGACTTTTTGGCAAAGAAACTTAACTGTCCTTTTCTTCCTCGACTAAAGTTTAAATGAGTACCTGGCTTGAGAACTGGTAGAATCAGGGCGCTGCCCTGCGCGACCAGCAAAAGTGTTTCATTTCTAAGTTTGTCTTTACATAACTGCATATCTCTGTAAACCAACTTCCCTACGGTGTAAATTAAAGTCACTTTCTCTTGTATTTTCAGACATCAAAACTATTACATTTTGAGCTTCGGGAGGGAAAATATGACAATTTAAGGCATTTTCACTTAGTTCAATAGTAAACACCGTGACCTTACCGTGACCATCAACAAACCATAAATTTTATAAATGAGTGGTTAAACCTTCTGTAAGTCTTCAATCACTTGCCAACCATTCAGGCCTTTCAAAATAAAATCAAGGTCCTCTTCCCGTGTTAAGTTTTTGACTCTATAGGGACTGTAACAAACCCTTTCTTTGCCAGGTCCAGTAAAAATTTAAAATTTGGCATCTTCATATTTGTATGTACAACTATCCCACCGTCGCTGAAGCAAATCCCAAGAAGTCTATATTCCTTTCTACGCGCTTCAAAACCACGTCCCTCTTCTCTCTCTCTCTCTCTCTCTCTCATTCTCTCTCTCTCTCTCCATTCCCTCTCCTTCTCCCCCCTCCCCTTCAAAAAAACCCCAAAAACCCGCTGATTCGCCGCACTGCACATAGACTATCTGCCAAAGCGAATGTTTTAATTCCATCGAGATTATTCGCATTGTTTTGTATGATGTCTCTATCGCAAACAGAGTTACAACTTTTTAGATTTTAGGCTGAGGTAAGCTGAAAAGTTACCTTCCGCCTTCCGGAGTTCCGGAGTAACCACTTCGCTAATGAAACATCTTTGTGATGAGGCGTAAAAGAGATCTATTTTTAAAATGTAGATCTTCCTTTACGGTACGCCTATCGATCCAGAGGAAGGACTAACCTGACGTCATTCTAGACAGTTCAAGATCTAGATCTAGACTACTGTTTCATTTTCCTTTAACAATAACATCGCATCAAGTCGCCCACCGACCTGCGGACCACTACTACTACAGTCCACAGACTGTCGTCTCGTCCACCAGTCGTGTGCCACCAGCTTGAAAAAGACCGTCAAGACTGTGCTAGGTAAGATGTTTTCTATTTCTCGCTCAATCTTTTGGGACAGCATCACCCTTGTATTAACACAATTTATGTCTAGACTAGATCTGTTTCAATAAGTTTGTAATTACTAAATTAGGCTGCCGCTAGACTAGAGTTCTTACCACCCTGCCTGTGGCCACTGGGGGAATCCTCACTCTTAAGTCTAGACTCTAGACTATATAATTAGAGCGGCAAGAACTGGTAGAACCAATATAATAGGAAGTCGAATGTTCACAGCAAATATTGAACAATCATCAGGACAGTTTTTGTGGCCATCTCACATGACACTTTGACAGTGACAGCAGAGTGGATGACTAATCAAAGACTAAATGAACTGTATTATTGTAGTGCTGCAGTCTCAAGAGGTAACTGCATTTATTAGTGTCCCCCATCCTTTCTTGACAGAATATCATGTTATTTGTATGTTTAAAAAGTTCATCTAGACTAGGTCAGTCAGCCCAAGTGATTTGTACAGATCTAGACCTAGGTTTTAATTGGTAGATTGTGTATAGCATATCTAGAGTCTGTTTGATAATGTGAGTTTATGACTTCCCTCATACTGAATAGTCAGATTGATCTACAGTTTAACTCTTGTAACACTAAACTATGCTGGGGGCATGGCTTTGAATCCAGTTGAGATAGACCAGCCTGTGCTTCTCTTGATGGCGCAGGGAGTGGCAACTGTAACTGTCATCTGCATTGCCCATAGATAAGTTATTAAGGCAACAAAAGAAGCTCTTAGGCTGCAAGAATTAAATTGTGAAGATTTACAGATGAATCTCTCAGTGACAATTCTCATATATATATATAAGTAATTTAAGCATTTAGCACTACCAATATAAAACAGTCAGATCAGAAAATCAGAAGATAAATTGAAGGAGGAAGATGGATTTTGGAATAGGCAGACACCAAACTAAAAATTTCTCGTTCCAGACCATAAGTATAAGATTGTCAAGAGGGGAGAAACTGCTTTTTCCCCCTCATCAGTTAACTTTATTCTATTGTCATTTCAGAACACAATATTATGGGAGGAAATAAAAAAATGGACGGAGGAAAGAAAGCAAATACCAAAGTTAATCAGCTGAAGCTTGAGGCAGCAAGGAACCACCAATATCACCACTGTCCTAATTCTCCCACAAGTCCACATGGGGACTTGGAACTCCAAGAAGGCATTCCACATATGATGGCATCATCATCATCTCCATCACTTCTGACAGGATGTGGAGATCCAACAACACCTACAGGTGCCAACATAGAGAAGCACATTCATGCACACAATGTGCACCCTCACTCCCCAGCAGTATCACCCCAGACTCAGGAGCCATCTGACCACTTATCTTTCCCAAACTCACCTCTAGTTTCACCTGCTGTTATGGACCCTCCAGCATCAGTATTTTTAACCCCAGCCCCTCCTCGATCACGTCAAGACAGGGAGAGACCAAGCAGTGCTCCACCACATCATTTAGAGAGAATTTCTGGCACTTTACTTAGGTTGGTTGGGGATCATTACCAGTGCTGTACATGTGGAAGACAGCTGCGCACAATTGGTGATCAACTTACTCTAGAGACTAACCTTCGGCACGCCATAAGTTCTGGTAGTTTGGAAAGGCTCCAGAATGGATAACCAAGTGCTAGTTTAATGATTGGATTAATGTGTTGGACAAATTTGTTTCATGCCAATTTTCCTGTTGACTGACACATTTCATGTGAAAATTTAGTGCTTCATAAAATGCATGAAACATTGATTACATTGATTTCCCCCATGCATTTTCTGACAATAACCTCCAGAGCTGAAAATCAAACCATCCATGCAGAGGCTACTTCGTTACATTTATTGGAAAACACAACATGCAACTTCATTCTTGCGCATCTAGTTGTGAAGATTTGCTGAAATAATGCATGGGAGGGACATTATTATCTGTCTAGTCTAGTCAGAATTAGTGCTTCACAATCAGGGTCAGTGGGAGATTTAGCTAAGTCTATAACTATAATATTTTATGGCAAAGAGAGGCCACTCATTGAAGATGATGCTTTATTTCAGTGAAAGGTTAGAGATGATGAAATAGAAGCCTTAGAATATGGATCTTAAAATATTCAAGATGATCTATATTTGGTCATTAGTGACATTATCATTTCTACACAGTTGACGAGCATTTTTTTCTAAAACTGTATGTGGTCTCTGAATGATTTTGAAATAAAGAAAAATAACATGAAGGTAACTGCTCTTCACACATACATTATTATTAACTATTTAGGACATAAAGTGTGAAGGAATTACAGTCGAGCACGGAAAACTTGAATTTCTCCGGGATCGAAAAAAGTGTTCGAGATTTCCGTAATTCGAGATTCCCGTGACGGCAATATTTTCACAATTACCATCGACTAGAGGGACTGGTAAGGGGAGATAACCACACGACACTAATCTGCTCTGATCTTAACATAATTAGAATTATCACCCTTCCCTGTTTCCGACGTTCCACATAAAATCATGACAAACAAACTGAATTTAATGAACAGAAGACGAAAATCACCTGATTTCATCAGAATAGATCGAACTTCGGTGCATAAGTGTAATCCTGATGTGTTCGACGTTATTCGAGGAAAAGAAAGAAATTAGGAGCGGCATATTGCCAGTCTGCTATTACCTATCGCCCCGCCACGTCACTCTATGCGCATCGCGTCATGTTCGACGCAAAAAAATTTATCGCAGCGTGTGTTGACCTAGTCCACCATCCGCCAGGTCGCTCTGCATGCTCAATCACTACACCACCCCCTTCCCGCTGATTCAACAGAGCCACACAGAGCATTGTCTTGATCCCTTGCCCATTACCACGGCACTACCGCACACCTTTCCCTTATCACTAACACTGGGACGAGCAACGCCAGACAAAGAAAGGCTTTTTCGGTCATTTCGCCGCTTTGAGATCGGGTAGATGATGATGAAATCGTTCGAGAAATGCGTGTTGAGAGTTCGAGAAAATCGTGTTAACAATACAAAGAAAATAGAGGCATTTAAAAGGGGCCGATAACAGCGTTCGACATTTCCGTGAATTCGAGATTAGTGTGTTCGAGTTTTATGTGCTCGACTGTATGTTTCCCAAGTCAAAGACCTCAGCAGGAATGGAGATGTGGCAGCACTTGTTTCATGTTGAGATGTTCTTGTGCGTTAATGGTTTACTTTGCTCAATAGCATTCTCACAGTTCTAAAATAGATCATAACTCCTTTACTTGACATAGACACAAATAGATAGCAATTCTTAATGAGATAGGGTGTTCTGTAAATTAGGGTCACTTGAGTTGCTGTCTGAGGAGGGTAGGATATTACATTTTTATCTGATGAAGTGGAAGCTATGATGGAAAGAAAAAAAAACCTTGTTTAGATTCAAGATTGGAAAGTAGGTTTTGTAGCTTTATATGACATTGTAATTTTGTTCATGCACTCATGATAAAACATTTTTCCACAAGGATGATCTGTTAAGGTTATTATGCAAAAGATCAGTTTTTTTCATTTCTTTCATATTTATGATCCAAATGTGCCTTTCATATTGCTCAAAGCACAAATGTTGAAGTGCTTAGTTTGCATGTGAACAATGGATGGAGGTAAGTGAGAGTGAAGAAATATTTTGATAATAGAAAAAGATTTAGTCTATTACGATAAAGCAGAGCTTGCTGTTCTTAGTGTTGAACTGGGATGAACAGATAAGGCTAATGTTTGCTAATGTGACCAGAAATGTAATCTTCTAGTCTGCAGAGTATCAGTCTTGTTAACTTAAGGGCTGTATAGGAACACATGGTGTGTGATGGAAAAAGTCACGAATGAAGATTTTTTCTTCTTTGGTGCATGTCAGTGTGTGTCCTGTATTAACAACACTTGCAGTGTGTTCTTATATTCTGTTGGCTGTGTGTTCTGCTTTCTGGAATCTTTACTATGATTTGTTGTGTACTGCATGTCCATTGTTTAGTTTAGCATACCTGTAGAGGTCCTCCAATAGACATTCATTGGTCACTGATTGGTTAGTTGGTGTATTACAGGATGTGAGTGACATTATTACAAACACTGAACTATGTATAGAAGCAGTCAAAAAGTGGATGACAGTAAACAAACTTAAGATGAATGATAACAAAACAGAAGTTATGATTATTTCAACAGATTCCAAGTTGAAAAGTGTAAATGTACCATCAGTTTCTATAGATAACCATCAGGTAGTATTGAACGGAAAAGCAAGGAATCCCGGAGTAATTTTTGACAACACACTGTCTCTGTCTCATTATGTTAACAATCTGATTAAAAATGCCTACTTTGAACTGAAAAGAATAAGTGGAATTAGACATCCAACTGAAAATGCCACAACAAGATTGGTAATATCATCAATATTGTCTCGTTTGGATTATTGCAACTCTCTCCTGGCTGGTGTCTTAGAGGATAAATTAAATAGATTACAGAGAGTCCAAAATAATTCAGCCTGTTTGATCTTTAAAAGGCGTAAGCGAGAGCCCAGTGAGCCTCTTAAAATTACTTCACTGGTTACCAGTCAGAGCCAGAATTGAGTACAAGATTGCCACTTTGTTTATAAGACCATAAATGATAGTTCACCTGCATATGTATCAGACCTGGTAGCTGAGCACAAGTCCACTAGATCATTACGATCTGAAAATGCTTCTTTTCTCCATGTACCAAAAGCAAACATGAAAAAATTTGGAGAAGAGCTTTTACTTCCTCAGGACCATTTGTTTGGAATAAACAGCCTAAAAATATTCATAAAGCAAATACAGTAGTCAAGTACTTTTAAGAAACTTCTCAAAACACATTTGTTCAAACAATATCTTGGTTGACCATGACAATCTGCGAATCCAGTGTGTAGTGTGTACAGAGTGTAGTATGCTTGGGTGTGTGAGCTGAATATTATATTTATTTACTTCTCTATGTAAAGCGCTCAGAGCCTGTATCTACAGGGATGAGTGCTATATAAATGCTATGTATTATTATTATGTATTATTATTAGTCTCTTTTTTGGATGGGTCATTTACAGTGGTACATTTTCCTAGTGACACTGTGTTTACTCTGCAGGAACCATTAGTTCGAATTTAAATTTAAGCACATAATAGTTTTATGAAGAATTAGGTCTCCCCGTGCCAAAAGAAAAGCTGGCAAGGATCTCATTTTTCTCTCAGTTTTGTTCACTTGGAATATGTTATTTGTCAGTAGCATTAACAAAGTAAACACATTTGAGGTTATCAGATTTCCAAAGGTGTGTATGTGCTTGGCATTGTAAGAAGAAAGGAGTGGGTTGAGAATCCAGGTGCCTTCTACTATTTTGCATTTACTTATATTCATATACAACAATGAATTAATAAGAGGTGGATGTCGGCTGTCTTAGTTTAGCACAGCGGAATAAGTGGATAGCTTTTTCTTAGCTTCTAGGAAAGGTCTGCGAATGTCAGAAGGCAACAATCAGCATTTTCACAATCAAGGCACAGTTGCAAGAGTTAACATGTAAGTTATGAAGCAAGGTGTTTATAAGAATGTCTTGACTATCCTGAGAGTGGAGTGTCCGTGTAGTGTGTGATAATGCTGTTGAATGTTGTGATTCACAAAAAGAACAAGAAAAAATATCCCCATGTTTCATTTTATGTTGACATTATTCATCTACTATCTGTAACATAGCACTCAGGCACATATCATCACGGTCATAGGTAGATTGCCTATCTCAGAGTTAGACATTTTGCAAACTGGACTAGATTTGTTCATGCTACAGCCAAATCAAACGTCACAAAGTTTGTCATGAAGTCACTAGTGATCACTTTGGACCACCAAAGCTTGAGATTGGCATTACTTTCTTGCTTGTCTAGTAGTTTTATCCCACTCCTGAAGAATTCACTCAAATGAGCCAGACAAACTGCCAGTGACTGTGATGGATTATGCATTTTGAAAGATATTTGATCTCTTATTATTTTTTGCATGGTGTGTTGCAGATCAGAAATATAAGCATACAAATTACAAGCAAGCAAATGTCATACGTAATGTTTACAGGGTAAATGGTGTGAATGTAGGGTGTAAGATAGTTACTGAGCAGTAGTTTGATTCATATTTTGATCCAAATATTGATAAAGATTTTGTTTGCATTGTGCCTTGGTCAAAACTGCTGGACTGTATGTGGTACAAATAATTTTACTATGATGACATCTGCACCAGCAAACCACAGCACTTACCACAGAGGTATCACAAAGTTGGAAGTTTTTCATTCTCTTAATTAATATGTGTGTTGAAGTAACTTTTTAAAGTATTCTGGCATTTTTTTTCTCTGTCCTGATCGTGTTAGAGTATCAGATCTGTGTTTGAAAAAGGAAGGCAGCATTTAATTTGAAAAAAAAAAATGGCTGAAATATGTGGATGAGATGAATTATTCGTCACTTCCAGCTTCCTCTTTTTAGCTTATTGCAGATACCTTGTGACAGAATTGCAAATGATTTCCTAAAAACAGCAGAGAATGGCTGCAGGTCATATGGCTTTCAGAATTTAAAAGTGGAACTTTTTGTGCACAATGATCTAATTTTCTAATGCTGAACAACATGAAGATACAAAAAAAAAAATGAATGAATTGCACAACTATTGCTCACTATTCCAAAGTAGAGTAAGGTTTCTCTTTCTTCCCAGTAATCTTATGAGACTCTGGGAAAAATAAAAAGACACTTGTTGACAAAAAGGAAGTGCTGTACGAAACTGTTACCTGTTGTTTTTACAAACAAAATAAAGCCATTTAATTTCTACTGCTTGTTGTTCTTGTTTTGCCAGACTATTACCCTCCCTTGTTCAGGTACTCTCCTACTCTTCTCCACATGCTTGGAAGAAATTTCCTATCTTTTGTTATCAGTCAGCTTTTTACATGGGCTAATGCTGGGTGACAAAAACAAAGGAAAATGTAATTTCAAAATGCTGAAAATCCTGTGTAGATGAAATTTGGCACACAGATGGATATATGGGGAATACCCACAGTATTTTTGCTTGATGGACTGCCTGGCCGAGGTTTAGACTGAGGTATTCACTGTGAGGTTCTGCCAAGCAATTAATATTTCAGTCTTTATCGTGTGTCCAACACTTTTGGTCTGACACATTATTTTTTGGGACATGTTTGTAATTTTTTAATGTGACAATAGTTAAACACTTAGATCAGTGAAACTGGCAACAATATATTTTATCTGTCTGACAGTATGCTTAATATTTTATCCCAGTTTCTTTTTAAATCTGCAAGTTACTAACTTGGCTTTGAACACAGTAAACTTTTTTTAGTCACTTGGTGTTTCCAACTGTTTCAGTTTCTTCCCCAAATCCTCCCCCCAGTTACATGAAGACATCAATCTGAAGTTGGCAGCAATTAAAGTATGGAAAATTCACAAAAGCAAGTACAGAGCTTTTCAAAATCTGATTTTGAGTCTTCAAAAGACAAGCACAACCTTCAATTACTCTGAACAGCATGATTACTGGGAATTTTACACCAACATCACAATATACAATTTGTACACGACTAATCCTTTCTGTCAGTTACATCACACACTTAATACCCCTCTGTTGAGGGATTTCTTAATTATCTGACTCAGATCAGAAACTGAAAAGTGTTTTTCCAGAACTCTGTATGTATAGAGTCACTGAATGCCTTTGAAATAAAGGGAAATAACATGAAGTCATTGCTCTTCACACAGGTACATGTATTTACTGTTAAATGACATAAAGCCTGAAGGTATGCAAATTTCAAGCTCAATTCTGTTTTGAAAAAATGAACAGAGAAAACATCTTTCTAAATGCCTTGCTGGCTCATGTTCAAATGTTTACTGAATCTTTGGCAAAAAAACCTCTGGATTTTATAAAGGATTATAATTTGGATTTATAAAGCAAGTGTAGCATGTCCTTGCTTTAAGGGGGGGTGCGCCTTCTGGGAGTGAAATCGTGAATGCTTGAACTAGGGACTTTTTAAGCTTTAAATTCAGATTCAGCATGGTCAAATTAGAGGAAAAATGTGGATTATTTTTTTGTTTTGTGTGCGGTTGCCATGGCAACGCCGCCATATTGGATTTCGTGTGTTGAAAGTGAGCTATTTTCAAAAGCCTAAGGCTCCTACAGTTTTGAATGTGATCATTTCAAGTTTTGCACACTTATAAAATAGCTCTATAAAAATAATAAAATGCATTTGTTTTTTGTTTATTTATTATACAATGTCAGTAAAATAATTTTGAAATATGTGTGTTGACGGATGTGTATTTTTCTCAATTTTCCATCAGATAATCGACTTTTTTTCAAAAACGTGAATAAAATCTATAAAAAAGGATGCATTTTATTGAAACACATTCTATGGGATAGATATATTCCAAATTTGAAGTCAGTCAGTTTAGAAATAAAAAAGCCTTAGGGAAAAAAGTGGAGAAAAACAACATTTTGAGAAAAACGCATTTGAAGTTTTGATAGCGCGTTTATACAAGGCTAAGATGACTACCTAGAGGTGCCCTGTCAGGGCATAAAACGGATGTTTCTGGCCTCAAAGGTTATTTTTCTCATAGCAGAAGAGGTCAAAGTGTCTAAAAATACCAAAAGCCCAATTTCGATATTTTAACCCCTAGACCCCCTTTTCAGAAGGCGCACCCCCCCTTAATGGCTCAACAAACATGGCTTGAATGACTGAATAGACATGGCTCTCCTGGCCACCTTCATATTCCAATAACATTGTTGAAAACAAGGTAGCCTTGATAGTAGTATGTTTCCATGTCACAGACAGCTTCACTGGACAAACTGCAGTATGCCCCACTCTCTAGACCAAGAACTCGTTTAAACAATCAGTAACCAAATACCTGGAAGTGGGAAACTTAAAACAGGAGTTATATTTTGAGGTGAAATTTTGCGTAGCAAGAGTGCTAGATAAGGATTCTCCTGATTCTGTTTCATGGAATTTCCTGTCTTTGAGATAAAACTTTTTCTTCCATTTGGTATCAATCTGAGTTCACATTTCCCTGTTTAATCTGTATTCTGTATCTTACACAAACTACGAATGGGATATATGAATCATGATTTATGTACTTTCCCCTATTCTGAATTAGATGGACGAAAAAAGTAAGGAAGAGATTTTATTACTGGGCCTGTTAATCTTTTCACATCGCACGGGTCACAGCACCTGCCTTCCCACTGAGCACTTTTACTCCAGTTTCCATTCCCAGTGTAGTTCATATCAGAAAGTGGTGCTTAACAAAATGACAGGAATGATGTGACGAGGTTTGCGACAAGCCACACGCTGTGTTGGTTGTAAAGTGAGGTGCTTTGCATCAGGGAGTGGTGTGATGTGAAACAAGTAAATCACTTGCAATAACTCCATTCCTTCTACTGCTACAGTTGTTGAATCAAACATGCAGACTGACATCTAGAAGGCTTTAGTAGCGTCAGAGAATCTGGAAGTCCGGAACTGGCAATAAAAGTATCATCCTTGTAACTTTTTTTCCTCACTTCTCTTCTTGCCGTGGAGCTGTAGGCAGCAAAACCCATTTCATGCACTACTGCCCCCTGCAAAGTTAGTCTGTAAGGGCATGATGGTTTTGTTGACATCAAGTGCAGTTTCTGAACGCAGGGAACTTGCAGCATGTGTAAGCTGTAGTGCTGCATCTGGATGAGCTGAGCCAGGCAACAAAGTGCATTCCCTTTCCAACATGGAGGCCATTGCCTCTAGCAGTGCCAAGAATCCGAATGATAAAGCTGCTCGTCTTGTGCGGTTCAATTCCTTTGGAAAGAAAAGAGCATTTGACTGTCATAAAACATCTGCAATGTAGCCAGCTTCAGTATGATGTATTTTAATCCAGCTTCAGGGCCTGACATTTCAAATCACAATAGATATAATAATGCCACATGATAATTGCTTTGGCCATCATGATCAGACAGCAACCATATGATATGTGAAATTCTGAATTTACGTCAATGGCAGTGAATGAGCATTAATTCTGTATATATTGTTAGAAAGTATCAGATCTAGACCAATATACATAACGGACGTCGCCTGGAACCCCTTTTTCTTTTTTTCAGCTGGTAACTCTGTGCATTTATACCAAAGGGCATATGGCTTGGTTGTTGTCAGCTTTAGTAAACTTTTGCTGACCCAACCAACAGGGGAATGCAAATATAAACTGTTCAGTAGCATAAATATATATATATGTGTCTTCCATTAAGTAATGCCCAACAAAATGTATCTGCAGTCAAGAAAGCATGAATGTTGTAAAAATGAGTCATACAGGCCTACAAATCCCAAGATTCCTGTCTTGTTTCTGCCACTTATTAAGAAGTCGGTGTTCTAATGAACTGTACCTTGTAAAACTGCTGTAGTTTGTCCGGTAACTTGCGTGCATGTCTCAGCACCTTCTGAATATCAGACTGGAAGATGAAAAATAAAAAAAAGTTATTATTAATGGAAATTTTGCAATCGTGCTGCACAGAGACACCAGTTTCCAAAGCTCTCTGAAACAATGCACCTCAACGGTTTCTACCTCGTAAGTGAAACCACATATTCATTTTTTTCTAGACTATGTGCTTCCCGGGAAATTGAGAAAAGTCCTAGAGTGATATGGCCTGCCAGTGCCAGGGTAATAATAATGTGAAGTACTATGAGTAGGTATTAGTATGGATATGAAGCTTATAAACTGCATCATTGGCCTCATTGTAAACCTTTGATACAGAACACTGCAAAAGACAGACTATATACAGAGCTTTGCCATTCAGGAGAGTTGTTTTCCGTCTATTGTGATTTTTACTTTCACTTTTAAAGTCCAGTGCAGGCAATGTCTGCAACACTTGAAAGGCCAGATCTTATGTCATTCCTTATGTAAACTGTATAAACCTGGTATAAATGCTGATGTGGTTCTAAATGCTGTCGAAAAAAACCCAACAAAACAATGCTCCAGATGTGCCATAAAAGTATTTGTGTAGTTCTGGCTGAAACTTTTACCTGTAATCCTGAAGGCTTGATCCAAACAACACAACTCTGGGCATAACTGCGTTTGTCAGGGGGGCGGACAGGGAAAGGTGACCTTTTCTCTTCATCTGAATAGACCACATCAGGTAAATACTCTTTGCAAGATGTCAGGTGATCAAATGGTCCAAGCCAGGGAACTGCATGTTGACCTAAGGAAAAAGCACAGCAAATTCACCATAAACAGGAACTGCCTTCTCAGATAAACATTTTCAAGGACCTGCCTACACACAAAATAACTTAGAAAACTTTAAAATAAAAATGGAAACAATTGTCACAAACAACAGGTACTAGAGTTAGACATTCACTGACACCTCCATGGAGTGAGGATCAGAAGTTTGGTGTCTTTTCCAAGGACACAACAAACTCAAGATCAAACCCACAACATTCAGACTTCAGACTGTAAGAATGACTCACAAGCGACTCCTGAATGATTTTCACTGAGCACATTTTACTGCATCACTCTTTGGACTAGAGGTTAAAAGAATCACTAGCAACAGTCTTGCCACTTGCCATTATACAAACACACTGTGATTACCTGGCTCAAATAATGCCAACATCAAATTTGATTTCTTTTTACTGTCTGCCCATGAGTAGATCATTCCATACCAATCTTCTCTGTAGGGAGGAAAAATATTCTTCACATATCAGATGGTTATATAACTAAAATATATAGCTGTGATTTCATTACATAAATTTTACCAAAATGCCAATAGGGCTCTTATTGAAACACATGTTATATGCCTTATCCCTGCCATTAAAAAGATTGTGATTTTTCAGAAATTCTCTTAAGAATAAAGAGCAGGTTCAGTGCATGTATCTATGTCACTTTTGTATTTTTCATGCTTTTGTACATTCAAGCCATGTTAACAGATTTCAGTTGCATCTGACCAATGACCCATATAGGGTACAACCATCATAGCTGTAAGCTGTAAACTTGTGATTATTTTAACATAGTAAAAAATGACTGCAGTCACTATGAACTATCATTCCAAGATGCTAGCACCAACACTACCACTGTTTACCAACTTCATACGCAGCCAATCACAATTTTTGAGGGGGGGGAGGGAGGCAGAGCTCATTTTCAAATCTCATTCTGTCTGAATAAATCTATACTCTGAACACTTAACCAGGTGAAATGAAGTCAAACAAGACAGGTCTGCCACATTACAGAACAAGACCATATATGCCAAGTAAGGTCTTCATCGGTTGCCATCTTTCTCAGTTTTTCCATCTGGATTACTCTTTCATAACTTTCATAGTTCCTGAGATAGCCAAGCCTTTGTGCCACTGACTAGTTGAGAAAGGGAGATGCTACATGAAAGTTTTTATGCATCTCCTACTAAGTCTTGCTTTTTTTTGGCTCTGGCCACATAGTCTTTTTCTGTAAAGCAGCAGCGGTCTGGGACGTGACTGACTGTTGTGACCAGCAAGACGGTAAAATCACTCACTGAACTTTGGTAACGGCCACCATACTCTCAACTTTCAAACTTCCATGTAGTAAAACAGTGAAGGATGGAATCTTGCCCTCATCTTGACTGTCATCATCTTCTTCAGATTTGCTGGCTTTGCCCTCTTTAGCTTGTTGTGTAGTGAAGAAGAAATATGAATCAAATATAACAAAACTAACAACTACTCATAACTTATACAGGCCTAAATGAATGATAAAAATATACCAAAATAACAATACATATTACCAGCTTTAAGATCATTGTCATGTAATTATAGAAATGCAAGGGATTGTGAGAGTAGAAAAAAGATAATACTGCTTCCACTGGCACAATCAATAAATCATATGTTCTTGCTCAACCAAATAAATAACTTTCACAGAGTGAAACAGTATAACACCCTGTCTGTTAGTATTATTTTCAAATATTGTTACATACGCTGGTATTAATAACTATCTCAAAGAAAAGTTCATCGGGATCAAAAATTCCACAAAGTGCACACTAACTCAAAATTTTGATTTCATCCGCCCATGTATGGGTGATGTGTTGTGGAAATCCGTTGTTCTTCCTGCTATTAGCCATGGCGCAACTGTTTGGTTTAATAACACTGGGACGAAATTAAATTGCTAAACTCTTTTCAGTTCCAGATTGGAACGAGTATTCTAAAGAACAATCAACGATCTGCTTGCGAAGCTGTTCTTGGTGATCTTGGATGGGACCCAGTTATATTTACTATGAATTGTAGACGTCTGAGTTTCTTTGAGAGGTTGCCAAAACTACCGGAGCATAGATTGGTCGAAATTGTATTTCATAAACTGATGACTAAACTTTAGATATGGTAAAAGTTCATCATGGCCTTATGTAAGATATATTAATGACATCTTAACAGAACCTCGCATTGAGCACTTGATGACAGCCAATGACCACGCCGCTGTTTTACCAGTTTACAAATGAGTCAGCCGTTCTTTAAAGCATAACTTATGGAAAAATGCGGTAGAAAGCGAGAAGTCCCTTAACTTTTACTGTAAAATCAAAACCCATGTTTATTTTGAACCATATTTAATAAGCGGCCTCAATTTTTTTATAAATACATGGAAGTTCAGGGCATGAACAAATACACTAGGCTTAAGTAAGGACCTGTTTAACAGAAGTATGACTGACTCTCCATGATGTATACTGTGTTCTTATGGTGAAGAAGATCTCTTCCATTTTATATTCCTATGTCCCCTGTATAGAGAAGAAAGAGTCAAGTCCATAACCTTTTAGATACCCCTAATCTATTCCAGTTTTATATATGTCATTATCCCCCTATTCCAAGATGCTGATTTTATTAGGAGAAAATATTTTACATGACATCATCAACAATGAGGCTTTTTAAAAATTTGATGAAGCTTTTAAACAGTTCCTTTCAGAGGCCTGGGAGAAGAGGAAGTTTGCTTGTAATATTCCAGTTATTTGTATGATTTTAAATGCCTGTATCTTAGCAAACACCTTTTATTTGTATTGTATCTTCCTTGGATACAGCCCCGATATAAAGGGGTTATTTGAATAAATAAACAAATATAAACACTACTTACCTTCACCACCTCCTTTCTCCTTTGTGGACTTGGGTAGGATCAAATGGCGTGTAATTGTTGGTGGACTTCCAATATCCTTAATGTCTATAAATCCAAGAATTTCTAACTTCTCTGATACTTCATATGTTTCTTGACCATCGTCACTTGGTCTGTAATGTATAAATATAACATTATTGCATCAGTATGTGACATGATGAATTTCAAACGTCTCTTGATGGAAACATGATCTAGACTACAGTACATTTTACTTTGAGTAATAGTGCCTGTTTGTATTTAACAGTCTTTCCACAAATCTGGTAAAGCTCACGTCAAGAAAACTCACCACTCATGCATTCCTAAACAAGCAATGCTGAAGTATGATGGAAGTGTGTCCAACATTTTTTGTCCTACGACGAAAGGTGAGTTTATATGCATGCATATGCACCCCTTATTTAGTTGAGTATTGAGATGTGTGAATAAGGAATTTAGGTAATGGCATAACCTGAATAAAATATATACAGCGCAGTCTAACACTCTGTCAAACCTGCCTTTCAGTTCTTAGTCAGTCTTACACTTAGTGTTATACGATATACCAGGAATAGTCAGGCCGCTTATGACATGTTTGCGTGCAAATTGTACACTTTGTGATACCAAATTGACTTTCTCGTGGCAAAATCTATATCTTTTTCTGATTCTAAAACGAGGTGGGCCCTCATGGTATGACCACTGGAACCACCTAAAAATGGGTTTTGAAGAAGCGAAAAAACGCGGACGTTTCCTGTGTTTACCCTAATTACAGTTAAGTGAGAAACAAATACTTTCCCATGTAAAAGGTCTGTTGAAATCATCTGGAAACAATGACCACATATTTGTTTTCACATTTGGTAGTATTCTCCATAAAGTAAACATGCATATCTTTTTAAAACGAATTTTTATTTTTGGAACATGCATTAGGCAGGAACTTTTTTAGGCTGGTGTGTTGATGAAATTTTAGTTCAGCAATTTAGAACATCGCTGATCGCTAAAAGTCTGTTTCAGAATACTCCAAAACGTTTTGTCTAAGTTTACAAAACGGTATTTCACGACTTAAGCTCAACAGTAACTGCTTCCAATTGTAATTAAAAGAATACCCACCTTAAAAGGTACCACGGGCATTTCCATCTTAATGACACTGGTGTAATGTTGCAGGGCGGGAGAGAGCAATTCTGTTCTTGATAACGAGTACGAGTTGCGGTAACAACCCAAAACAGTGACATAAAAGCTGCACGTTCAGTTTAAAATTTCATTTATTGCATTCGTTAAAATACTTCCATGTTTTTGCATCAAATTTATTACGATATCATTGAAAACGCAATCCGCAATTTACAACTTGAAGGTTCTCAGTATCCTACTCCCTTGCATTCGAAATTATTCAGTATCGAATGGATTCTGAGAGTGCTTTGTCAGCATAGCACTGCACTAGCGCGCGTAGTCTTGACGGTGTCGCATTAATTTTTGCTCTTCAACATTGGCAAGTTAGGAACCAAAATTAAGTTTTGTTTTCTTATTCATATAATAAATATCATGTATCCCCATTGTTTGAACACAGCCGTTGGTGACTAAACACAAATCACAAATTCATGCACTTTCCATATAACAGTCTAGATCTAATGATTAGATCAGATGTAGAAATTAGTCCTTTCATTAAAGAGCGATGCCACATTAGCCGTTCAAAAAAATTTACTGTGATTCAGTCCCTCGCCAAACATTCAAACTCAAACGCCACAAATAAAACATAATAACCCGTTCTTTGTGAATTTTTTACTGCATTCTGTGACTTCTTCACCGCGTTCTCAATGCTACTGATGTTAGCTTGTAATTTTTTCTTCACTAAACAGATATACTGGGAAAAAAAAAAAAAGAATGGCTGGCTGAAAGAGAACAAGAAGTCAAAAGAAAAAAAAAAGCAAGATGCAAACTGGGTGGAAGTAATTGCAATTTGTTAATCACAAATCAGAAATACCCATGAGTCCTCAGAATATGGCCTAACAAAAAAGAAAAAGAAATACAAGAGCAGGGGGAGGAAGGGGGTGGGGAGTGCTTGGGTAGAGGCAATTCCACTACTATAACACGCAGTTCTGCATATTGCCATATCTTTCAATGAATTAAGAAGTATGGCAATGTTTACAGCAGATGATGTGATTGCTACCGCTGCCAGGTACCACAAGACTTGTTACACTTGTAAAGCTGCAGAAGATAATATGAGAAGACTTTTGTCACTGCTGTGAGACATACTGAGCAGAGTATACACTTATTCACAACCAGAATCATCCATTTTCAAAACGGATTTCAGGTCTATCGGCATACAGATGACAAAACTACTGTATCATTGTTACAATGTCTAAAATATATGGAAATTATCCACAAAAGAGGGTAAAGAGTGCAACCCCTGAGAAAATCGTTCTCAAAACTGCACAACTCTTGCGACAAGAGGTAAACTAAATGCCATTTAGCCGTAACCAGTCTGAGAAAAAAATGGATTTATACACAGTCTTTAGTCAGCTAATCAATTCCCCTCTTCTGTCCATACTCACAAACTTTATTTTGTTCATGATCGCTTTCACAGACCAGTGTATGCACCACTCTCAGGTTATGGACGAGCATGTCTTGTTCCAACTTTCACAGATCTGCTTGTACTCCTTAGAGATTACTAAACATTAGAACGATGTGGGTACCTACAAAACGATCTTGGAGGAGAAAAAAAAAATGCCTACCCCTATGTAATTTGGATTCATGGTTTTTTAGAGACCTCACTTAAAGAAGAGAGTGTTATTTGGACCTTCTGCATGAACAGATATAGGATATCAAATGACATTTACGAAATCTGTTTTAACTTCTTTCAAGAGATGAGTGGTGTGCCCTCCTGAAGTACACAAAATATTATTTGTCTTTACACGATATGTTGATAATAAAAACCATAATCCTGAGTCGCCGAAAAGATTTCTCATATTAGACGACTATGCAACTTTGGAGAAGCAGACCGACATTCAAAACTCAGACACGACTTCTGATTCTTACAGGTTTGCTTTTTTCTGTCATTACAATCAGTGAATAATAACAGAAGAAAAAAATGGAAGTTAAACCTGTCTCGAATAAGCAATAGGGCGTTAGGGCATGGGTGATCTTGCTCACAGCTAGATCTTATCACTATGGCTAGATTCATGTCGGTCTGCCTCATGAGTTTGCTCAAACATTTAGAATCTTGTAAGTGCAAGCATTCTGCTGCAGTGTTATACGCAATGGAAACTTAGTGCCACCGGGGCAGAATCTTGTCACAACACTGACCAGCCTGTTTACGCAATAACAGATGTGCTTATAAAGATGGCAGAATGATTGGCGTCTGACTTAGCCCGTTTTTGAACTGAGCGGTTTTAATTTTGCTGAACTAATGAGTCAGTAGAAAATGTGTAAGTTAAAAATCTCAATATACACCTTTGTGGCGCACCTCATCGACGCAGATATGAAATGTTGCATTTCAATGGAAACGGCTTGTGTTACCCTATTTGAAAAATAGCACCATTATGTCAAGTGGTATTCATTTTGCTGAGTTAGAGAGGCGGTTATACAGTGGGGTAGCTGAACAATTTCAGTCCGCCATAGTGCTTCGTCTAGCCATCAGAGATATCAAGTGCTGCATATCAATGGAAAGGTCTTGCTATGCTCTGTTTAAAAAAATGTATCATTACATTAAGCGGCATTGATTTTACTGAACGCCAAGGAATTGAAAACATATTTTAAAGAAGGATCATTACAGATGCCTACTAGCCACAGGAGGGTTCTACCAAAGTGGGCCCACCTCATTTTCGTTCACTTGGCATAAGGAACGTGTCGTATAAGCGGTATGTTGGTATCAAAAGTGTACGATCGATGTAATATCCTCCCCCACTAGAATTCAGAGTAAACAGAACACTAATTTGGCCTGATTTCTCCACTTTTTCAGTCAGCATCTGATATAGCGACTGCTGTTTAATGCTCTGTGGATATGCAGAACTTGTTTGTAAAAGTAAAGCTAAAAGTACTCCCAGATCAAAACACCCTACTTCATGCTCTCATGAAGTCCATTCCATAATAGTGCTCTTGAACTCAGTGCAGCTTATCTGTGATATCAAATGGAAGGCATATGTGTACTAACATTCTTACCTGACTACTGGATCTGGTTTGGGGAAAAGCTGGACTCCACAGGTGAAGTGACCACATGTCAATGTACCACAAAATGGACTGTAATATTTTTCTGCTAGTCTGTGGAACACATCCTCAACTGACCTGAAATACAAGGAGCCAGGCATATTCTTCACTGTTACTAGCTAGAGATATTCAGTGTCTGAGTTATAAGTAACTGTGTGTAATGATCACAGCATGTTCATGAAGATGCCTGGAAGTTTATCTTGACATCAAGGTACATCTGAGGCTCTTAGATATAGCACTGAGGCCATTAGAATGCAGTGTTATTTATCATCACATCCATTCTTCATTTCTTACAAGCTGACTCAAAGTTAATTTATTTTCATTCCTTAAAGTGCGGCTAAAGTGCTAGAAAAAATGTGATTTCCGACAGTTTTTATATTTTCAATATCAAGTTTTAGATCAAAAGTCATCATTTTTGCTAAAAAATAATATTTCGAAATTAATTTTACAACTTTTAACCTATTCTGAAATTGTGAGAAAAAAAAAGTAACGGAAACGTCACGTCAGCGCGGAAGTCGCGGTGTTTTCGATCGAGAACAATGACAGCACCGGTCGAGCCGTATCAGTTCGAGCCCCTGCGCCGAAAAACAGATGACGAGGATATAATGGAGGAGAAGACTATTGGACCACCAGTTCAGGAATGGTAAGCAAGCATTCTGTCACAGTTTAGCTCTCTGTATTGTTGACCAAGTGCTAGTCTAGACTACTCTCAACTTAGTAGACTAGTCTCGATCTAGATCTAACTTTGCTAGCATGCATGTCCACATCAGTGTTTACTTAAACAGATGCCTCCATGTGCTGTACGGTGTCTTCTGTGGATTCATCTCTAGATTTACAATTTACCGCACAAAATAACCCATTGTTTCCACGTGGGAGCGAGCCCTACTGAGTGCAGCGCTACGCGTAATAGCCTTGAGCCCCACGCGTAACAGCCATGAGGCGTGTACACTGGTGTTGGTGACGTCACGTATTTCTGGCGAGGTGAGCAGCGATGAGGCTAACACAGGAGGGCATGGGCATGTGTTTCTTTGTGATTTCTTCGAAACGCGTTAGATTTGATGGGTTTGAGAAGGTCAGTAGGAAGTTTGAATGACTGATGCATGTTAAAATAGTAATTTCACAGGATTCTGTGCACTACACCATAAAAGTACTTTAGTCGCACTTTAAGTACTACATACATACAATCCTACCCTCCTTTCCCACAGAATGCTTAATTTAGGTGTACAAGCAGCACCAGGCAGGAGAGTCCTGGGATAATGTCACCAGTGCAAAAACATGACGGAGTGAAGGGGTAGAAAAAAAAAAAAAAGTGGACAGTGTCTTATAGCCAGCTAATATATTTTCATACTTACATGTTACTTACAATGAAAGCCTCACTGTATGTATGTGGCTCTGAATTAAATAGTTATATTGTTTCCACAGCTTTAAAACTTTCCTATCACAAGATCTTGTTTCCCCACTTTCATTATACTTGCCAGTTTTGCTAGATCATGAGTAAGCTGAAAACACTCAATGCAGGTAAAATAAATTACTAACTTAAATGTTATTGGTCCATCTAAGGTGAAAAGCTCTCCTCCCTGCTCTCCCACATCTATCAACTTCTGATAGTATGGCAATGCACTGCGGACATCTGGATCATTGGGATTACCAATACAAACAATGTGAAGTTTGCAGGGAAATGGGAAGGGCAAGGGAAACTTCTCTTCTGGCGACTGTCTCGAGTCCAGCGTTGCAAGCGACTTTTTCAGAGATCCCAGCCCAACACCCAGGCTGCCATCTGTCACTAGGATCACCTGAAGGAATAAGAAAGAGCAGGTAATACCACAGTATGAAGTGCTTAAGGAACTTCTACCACATGGAAACTAAGAATAATCTAAACACAAAACTTTCATACTTCTCATCTAAGCAAGCTGTTTTTAGAAAATAATAAAGGAAATTGTCTTCACTAGCAGTCATGGCAAGACAAGCCCATCTCATGATAAGTATGCTGTCACTTCATTCATGTGTCTAGTAAACTAGTCACCAATGCACGATTGTCATGAAGGGAGATTAGCCACACTGTCATAACACTGACAGAGTTGGCAGGTGAAGTAGCATTCATCACAGTTGGCTCCCAGTGTTATAAAATGTGAAGAGCTATTAAAACTTGTAGTTATGCTTCAAAATACAGCTTCTTTCATAGCTGATAAGTGAGAAAAGGATTCCCCCTTAAAGTTTCTCTATGACAGACTGATCTCAGCCTTGGTAAAAACTGAAGCACTCTTTACATTTTACTTCACAATGAATGCTTCAGTCTAAACTTGGTTGGGATCAGCCCCTCAAACAAAACCACTGATGAGCATTCCTCAGTTCATCACTTTGAATATTTTGTAAGCAGAGATGGTTGTGAAGATAACTCACTTTTCTAGTGCTTTATCTAAGTTCTCTAATTTCTATAAATGCCCTGAGGCCTTGCTTACTGTGGGAAAAGAGAGCAAGTCTGAGTGATGCCAGAGCCACTCTACTTCACTTGTATATCAGAGCTCCAAAATCAAGCCCACTATTATTTGGTACTCTTCTTACCCTAAATTTGGCACAAATGTAAAGAGGATGCAGTAAACAGAGAATTACCTGACATGAACTGTTGCTCCACTCATCTGATATGACAGTTCTAATTCCGTTCAACACAGTTTCTATGCATGTCTTACTAAATGCTTCCACTTTATTGAGAGCAGCTCGTATCGCGCTGTAGTCTCTGGTGAATGTTGACAGCTGTTCGTAAAGGTAGCTGAAAGCAATCTGAGGGAATAATATTGTAAGATTAGCTTACAAAGGCAGACAGCTAATTGACACAGAGGTATGAACACAGATTGAAAATTATAAATTACTTCCTGGAATAACTGGAAATGTGCAAGAAAACAGAGGTGGGAAATCAATGCGTACTCACAAAATGATTTTAAATTTTCATTTAATGCAGTGTAACAAACACTGAACAATATAGGCAGCTCTTGAAAGAAAACAGAAGAAAATCAGAAATCAGTAAAGGCTTGACCTACATGTGAGCTATTGAATATATTGTAAAAAGTCTTGCATTCTGAACTGGTCAGGAATATCAAGAGGTATCCATTGACACATTTGATAACAACCTGAGCTATTACTTACCAAAAAAAAATCATGAAAAAAATTATAAATAAAATTAATGACGTATTACAACTTATCTGGCCCTATTCTGATTTCATTCAATGGTCCTATGACTCCTGTCTCCTTTTGTTCTATCACAGGGGAGGAAACACTTACAAGAGAGACAAACTCCAGTTTGTAATTGTTAGTGAGGTAATCTAAAAATGCATTGAGTCCATGGTTGGCTAGATGCCGTCTCTGATACTCTTCTGTCACATCTGGCAGTAGAACAGGTCGAGACATAGAGAGGGACACATCCAAAGCTATTACTGTAGGCATTCTGATGATGTCCTATCTGAAAACACATCAAGCAGAGAATGACAGTAGTGTAACTGTAACTCTGGCAACGACAAACTTGCATTTCTGTGCAAATGTAAAGTTTGACTGGCTTGTATGTTTGTTTGGTTAGTTAGTAAACAAAGAAATGTTCCAGTTTACAGAATTAAGTACCACTCTGCTTAAAAAAAACAGCATGATTTCATGTCAGCTTGACATGTGATGGATGGCATGTCATGAATAGAACAGAATGTGAAACTTACGAGGGTAAGGAAAAGTTCAGATTCTTTTTCACATGATCAGGATATCAGGAATGGAAAGAATCAGGATTTTCCAGAAAAATTCGATGCTGGTAAGTCTGTTGATGCAGTCAACTATAGGCATCAACTATGGGCAAAAAAAAGAAAAAAAGAGAGAGAAGCGGGTGGTATAATTTGACTAGTCTCTCTTCTTTAGTTCCTATAGATCCTTGATCACTCAACTTCGATTTCTCATCTCAGCAAGCTGTTTTTAGGAAATGATAAAAGAAATATCCTGACTCTGCAAATTTCCAATTTCTTTCAAGCACGGCCTTGTTGCTGCTAATCTGGTGACAGTGAAAATGCTGTCCTCTCAGAAAATCATCAATCATGGTCAAAGTTACATCTAGGTCTAGTCTAGAGACTTCCCCAAATCTTCTGGTTAGTTTTTTTTTTTTTTTTTGGCTTCCCGTGATTTTGTGAATTTCCACAAATTTGTTGCAAAGATTGCAGATTTTGGCTGTGCAATGCATTTTTGCCGTCACAATTGCAATGTTGTGTCTTCAGGACAGCATTGCATGTAGACTATGTGCTCCCTCTCTCTACAATTTTGTAAATCACGGACACATGGAATGGGCCAAATGACGGTTAAGTCGAGGCATGGTGACGAGGAAAATAACTGGAGCATGTGGCCACTGTGTCTGCATCCATATCTCGCCGACAGGTATCCAGAAAAGTAAAGTTTCACTGATTAGGCCTACGGTTTGGTGTCTAGACTAGATGAGGTCTAATTTATTAAATACTTTAGTCTAGTCTAGATATTCATCATAATATGATTCATATTGAAAACTGTCGCGATTTGTGTGGAGTTTCAGCCTATTCCGCTTCAGTACAAGAAACTGCAATGATATGCCAGGCCAGTGTTGCCACTCTGAACTGATGGTTTTCCCCTACAACGAGGCCAATTTTTCCCTACATTCCCCTACGCGCGAAGTGTATGATTGGCCATCATTTTATTCTTTGCAATGTTGTTTCCAATCTTATGAGCAGCATATTCATGTATTAAAGGGTAGACTCACAGCAACGTTACAACGATGGAGCTGTGTACATAACAGTGCTTAAAAACCTAGGGGGTAGTACTAGTAGTTGAAAATAGTCGTAGAAATAGGTTTTACCATTGTCTGCCAGCCCTATGCTCAGCTTTCCTTCTCCCACTCTTTGGGATACATTTGAACTTTGTCAGAAGATGCTTCCTTACCTGCCTTCGGCATTTTGCTTGATCATTCTGAGCAAACTAGATTCAAAAGAGTGCTTTGAAAGGCAGAGCGTTTGTTGGACAAAACCGGGAAAAACAGGAATGAATGCGTTTCTTTCCATGAGGTGTCAAACCGAGAACTTTAGATCGGTGTAGGCTTAGCCTAAGCTACAAGTGAGCATAGACCCTAATTGTCGCTACTTTGCTGAAAAAAAAGTTGATTCCACATTCGNAGACTATGTGCCCCTCTCTCTACAATTTTGTAAATCACATGGAATGGGCCAAATGACGGTTAAGCCGAGGCATGGTGACGAGGAAATAACTGAAGCATGTGGCCATTGTGTCTGCATCCAGGTGTCTCGCGGACAGGTATCCAGAAAAGTAAAGTTTCACTGATTAGGCCTACGGTTTGGTGTCTAGACTAGATGAGATCTAATTTATTAAATAATTTAGTCTAGTCTAGTCGAGATATTCATAATATGATTCATATTGAAAACTGTCGCGATTTGCTTTGAGTTTCAGCCTATTCACTTCCGCTTCAGTACAAGAAACTGCAATGATATGCCAGGCTAGTATAGTACTAACCTACATTTACCTAGGAAGGATTTCCATATGTGGTAACTCCTACAACTACGGTCAGTATCTTAATTCCGAATAATGTACTAATACAACCCCAACCCTAACCCTACCCCCATAACCCTAACCCTACCCTTCTTTCACTAGTGCCCATTGAGACAGGAGCATCAGTCGAAGCGAGCGTAACTCCTTATCACCAGTTACCACATATGAAAATCTTCCCTTTACCTAAATTGATCTGGACTTAACTGCACTTTCTGTTCAATAACGTGGTAGCCTAGTAAGATCAAGCGAAACTGAGCGCGACTGGGATTACCGCGACTTGAAAACAGTGGGCGCAGCCATCTTGAAAACATTGGTACCGGTGACAGTAGGCAAAAGTCATCCGAGTTAAGACTACCGTTCACGTGCATCGTCAGAATGATTTATCGCTGTATTATCTCAGCCTCTTGGCCATGATTGTTGTCTCGTAGTCATTTCTCTCTACTGAGCACAGATCCTAGGAAAATGGTCAAGTGAATAAAAAAAAAAACCTAGGTAAAAGACTAACTGATTGAATGAATTAAACTTGGAAAACATCATCAGAATGAAATTTTGATAGGAAACAAAAGCATTAGGCCTATCCATGTGTCCTCAGATCATATGGTGCCAGCCATACATGTGATTTGTGAGGGCCTGGTCAATATGTCATGAAATTTTGATATCCACAAAAATATAAATTTGAAAAGCACAGACTGATTGAACAATTCATATACAGTAACAAAATCTAGCATACTGTAATCTGTATATGTGCAGGTATTTATAATGGGAATGGTAACTGATTTGTTTTTGGAGATGCACATTTCTATGCAGCTCAGTATCTAGTAACTTAATACTGCAATATTCTGGTTGAGGGCAAACATGAAATAGTTTTGTGCTATGTCATTCATGAAGGGTATGTTAAGAATACGCTGCATTCCATTAATGTTAAGAATCTGTACCTACTGACAGCTCACTGTTACAAGCAGTGGGTTCAATCAGTGATGGGATACTTAGCAGTCAACAGTCATTAGCTGACTAAATGGAGCAAAAGTGCTTGAATTTGTATCTTTTCATATAAAGTGGTATGAATTTACACTCGTAGACAATTGTTCAGCAATTCCACCTTGAGATAGTTTTCAAAGTTTTTGTTGCCATGTTATAAAAATTAACCTCTGTAATAAACACTTACTATCCCAAATACTGCACATTTAAGAAGCTGACAAATCAAACTGCAGTCTGAAAAGTCAAAGTCAGTTTTGTTCGGTCCTTTAAGAGAGTATGTAAAAGTCACACCTTGATATTAAATATGTACAGTAAGTCTTGGTGCATAGAAAATTTTACTTATCATTGAGGAATATTCATTATCAAGGTTCACCTGAGTAATAAAATGACAGAAGAGTAATGAATTTATGCATGTGAAATTCATATTTAATAACTTTTATGCATTACATGAGTACTTAAAGAGACAAGGGTAGACATTTGCTTCACAGCCTAAAAAATCATCAATATATTTTTTTAAACGTTATAAGTAAACCGCGTACATTTTCCTTTTGCCTGACCATTTCTAAGTAAACAGCTGGAATTTTCAACCTTTGAACACCTCCATTACTCGTGCCACGTGACATCGCAAAGCAAGAAAACATAGCAGATGATTGGTGCAAATACATGCGCAAACTGTCTGGACCAATTGTCAGCTAGCCTGTCTCACTTTTTGACATTACACATTAGTGAAGCAAATAACTACCCTGTGCCTTCAATACTGAGATTCTACTGCATGGTGCAGCATCTATATTGTAAATGACTACTCTTTCCAGCCAAGAACTCAGACACAAGTGACAAGATGAAAATGAGTTGGAATCAGATAAAGTTTAAGTGAAGTTTAAGAAAAAAATGAAGGAACAAATAACAGAAAAAAAGGAAACTTACAGAAAATCATAACAACATCAACAACAAACACAACACATTCACACAAACAATTTAACAAATCGCTTAACACACATGAAATAATTACAATCACCAAAACAGACACTGTGAGAATGACTTTTTATAAGACTTTAATAGAATATATCAAGGACATATCTCTTNNNCCACCCCCACCAGTTTTTCCTGACATACATCAATGTACCAATGCTATTAAGTAACATTTACATAAAACTTGATGTACACAACAACCACAAAGAATTTATTATTATACCTGGTACCTGAAACACTAAACTTCTAGGTATGTATCAACAGCTCAGTAAATGGGGTCATCACTTCAAATAAGCGCCTCAATAATTACCGAGAGTGTATAGTCAAGTACAACTAAGTAAAGATTCATCCAGCATCCTGATCTAGGAGGTACTTTATTCCAATGTCATATCATATCATTATTATTTTATGCAGGTTTGAACTCCTACAAAATATATAATTTTGACATTAATTTTCACATGGGTGAAGCTTTCAACATGGGTAAAGCTTTCAAATGTTGAATTTTCACTGAAAAAACAACAACAACAAAAAAAAAAAAAACCAGGTTAGGGGTCCAGGAACAGCATTCTGGTGGGAGTCCGGCAGGCAAAGCCCCAATAAATTTTGTATTTTTGCACATACATGTATTTGAAATCAACTGGTGCCATTTTAAGGACAATATTTTGAAGTTCATTAGTATTCAACTAGAAAAACCAGTATTTTTCTCTGTGTGGGGGTAGTTATGTAGATGAAAATTTACAGAAATGTTCTGCAATATGTGATCCTCAATTTACTAATTTCAGTAAATTTACTGAAGAGTTTCACCCATGTAAAAGAAGGCTTTTAATTCATCCTCTGGTCATTCTACTCACTCAAATAGCTTAGCTAATTGTTCCAGTACCATCAACAGTATTTTTTTAACAGCAGATTGTTTGGTCAAAGTTGACTGCATGTGATGCTGCACCCCGAAAAACTGGTCACTTGTACACAGCTTAACCTGGTTACAACTCACCAGACCCTCCCATTCTTTCCCTGTTTCTAAGCCTTGTTTTACAAGAGATTTGGTTGGTTCTTCCAAGCTCAGGGTGGCTCAAACCAGTAACAAAATTCCAGCTGAACACATTCATTTACTAAAACATGGCCACATGTTCAGCATGATTATTACACATTTTGTAAGTTACAATATACTTTTACAATATTTTATGTGCCTATTTTGAAAAAGTACCATCATAAATGCAAAAGATATCTCTACTGCAAAGCATTTTTGCATCCCCTATTTCCCCACTTTTATTTTTGTATTAAACTATACTTTCTTTCTCACTTATAATAATCAAACAGAAGAGATTGTTTGCTGCTTCCCTTCCCCATCCTGATCAAATCTTGGCATAATGATGACAAAGGATAGCACAGGAAATATTTAAATTACCAGCTGAAGTACCATTTGCTTTATTCTAAATACCATGTTCATACACAATATTTTATTATATTTATTACAAAATGCATCTTACCCTGATAAAAGAATAACACACCTTTTTTGAAGCAATTCTGTGATTGTCTACCCTTCCATTTTCCTTTATTCAATAATAATTTCTCATGCTTACAACAAATCACATACTGTGCAACCCCCATTGCTGACTTACTCACTTTATCCTTGAAGTGCCAGTAACTGCTGACTTATTATCTACCGCGATTTCCCTATTAAAAATGCTTAGAGAATCCTATCAGACTTTCACATTTTAATCAAAGACCATTTTCAGATCAGATGAACTTTGTTTTAAGTGGCATAAGTCAATTACTGCCTTGAAAAAGATGTCCACTGATGTCTCTGTCGATATTCAATCACCTTCAGCGTCGTGCTGATTACCACTGTCCTACTTCTGGACCAATATACGGTAGTGTTGCCACTGGTACAGATTTTTCATGTGAGGCAGGGTAAACTGGCTTCACGATAAGGGAAAATAATTCCTTGTAAATTATTGGAAACAAAAATTATAAAATGTCAGATCAATGTGTAAAATGCATCACTTTATTCTTTTTTATAGTAAACTTATAGCTTTTTTGTTTCCACACCGTGTGGGGAAAAGGAAATAAATAGTGTCTTGCTGGGGGAAAAGCACATTACCAGATAGAGTGGTAACACCGACATGTGCCACTGCTTTAGAAGGTAATTTCCTTGACAAACCTAAGAAGACATATTGTTTTCAATATACACAATATGTTTATCAATTACTGCCTTTTTCATTTAACAAAACAACAATATGTCACTGTTGTTGCATCACCACTTTCAATGGGCAAGAAAGCACAGTGTGGTCTTGGTAAATTGATTATACAAACCTCTAAATTATTTCTTTTTCCTTAATTCTGAATTACTGTTGAAGGAACAGATGAAACACTGTCTGCTATCGCAATCCAAGGGAGATCATTATAAATTTCGGGAGAAACTAGTTGCAAACAGATGACAGCGATGGCATGAGCCGGTTACTCGCAATAGTAGATAATGATGACGAAGAAAGGCTTATTAACTAGCCAAAATATATTGAAATGATTTAGCTGATCTCATGAAGTCTGAAAGCACATTCAAGTGTAGATCTTTTTACCAAGCTGAGTCTGATTCAGATAAAGAATAGGATTCTTCTACAAAACAGCAGAGCTCCAAAAATTCTAAAGAACAGTCACATTTTCATAACAATAGGAAACTAATGAAAATTTGCCTTCATTCAAAATACTGATAATGTTTAAAATACCAGTACAATAGATTTGTCTCACACCTGTAATTTTGGCTGACCTGCTTCAACTTTAATCAATATTACATCAAAGCATTTTATGGTTTTCCTGTGGATGTTTTATATTTTCTCTTGTGTCCAATCATACATTTCCAGATCCCTCTCCCCTCTAGTCTGTAGTTTAGCCTGCTTTCCACTTCCACTCCTGCCGACACATGGGACATGGTGAGCTGACTGACTGGGACTGAAGCCACTTGACAATGCAATGGATGTGAAACACATGGGAACACTGACCCCACACTGAAAAGAGATTAAATAATGGAAATAATTCTAAAGACTCAATGCCAGTGTCAGAGTTAAGAGAAAAATGGCAGGCTAGTGGCTTAAAATGGAAACATCAAATGAGAAATGGCCTATTGGTGAATATCTCTACACTCTACATCCCATATGCAAACTCAAAGGTCACACTGAACGTGCCCAGGTGATTCATATAAAGAAAAGACAGTTAACTCCTTTTCTCTAATAAGGAAGAAGAAAATGATAAGATGATTTCTTCAATACAGTGTGAGACTGCAGTGATGGGGACAGATGAAGAAGTGCCAGAGAGTGAGAGAAAGTGAGAAAGTAAACAAACTTACCTAACGGACATTCATCGCCTGGCAGCTTACAATCTGGACAGCAACCATCAAAAGGCATGCGGCAAATACCACAGTTGTCATCATTTGCGATCCATTTCCAAGTCGCCACACCAGTCCAGCTATAGGACATCAAGAGAAAATTGCACTTTGATTGGCTAAACATGTTGAGAATGGATGAAGCACCTAATCTTCGAGCACCTGTTACTTCACTCTGAGAGGGAGTCTATCTCAGTCCTAATGACACATTAATTTGGAAGTAAAATGTTATCATATTTGGCTTTGTGAATCTTGCTGCATGGGTGGGAAAAGAAAATGACAAAAATTTCAAATCTTGTGTTGGGTTTCATCTAACACAGCTGTAGATATAGTACTATTTATAATGAGGTGACAGCTTGCAAAACGTATTTTAATCCCTCCCCTCCACCCCCCATTCCCGCCTTTCTTTATTGGGTGCTGCAGAAGTACCTTAAAATATTTCCAGGTATGATAGACCAAGGACTACATAGCACACATTCATTCAGTCCACAACAAAACTTTTTTTGTGTCTGACATCTTCCTCCGTCCACTACAAATATGTGTACACAACAGTTCTATTTCTATGTGCACATCATAAGCAGTAAAAGCCATAATTGTCATGCTTACCCTTTTTCCACAGAAGGCACAGCAGTGGAAGTTGCATGAAAAGAAAAGGGAAATTATATGAATTATTAATGACTGAGAGCATCAAACATGTATAAAATTTGAAAAATAAAAAAAAAAGTAGACATGGCACTGAAATCCATGGGATCAAAGACTTTATCTAAAAGTTTTTTTCAGTTTGAACTGAGATTTAGTTTAGACAGAGAAGTCTAAAAGTTCGCAAACTTCAAGCGAGGTGAATCTTCAGCAATGTCCAAGATGTGAATTTTATAATAATAATAATATATTGAATTTGTGTAGCGCCCAAATCACATGCATTCAGTTAGTGTGGACAGTAGTACTTTCTCCAGTCAGAGATAGGTGGTGATTACTGATATTAACCCTCTGGGGGAGGGAGTTGTAAATTCTGAGGGGCATTTTATAGCTTCCTCAAAATTCTTTTCAATCTCTGTGCAGGAGTTATGAAGTATCCATGCACATTCGATCTCACCAGCACTTGTTGGTACGTCATTTTATTACAAAACAGGGAGGCAAAATATATAGAGGAGTGACACATAAGACTGAAATGTATTAAATTAAATATGAATAAATTAAAAATATTAAATATAAGTAAACAGTTTAAAATAATCACTAAAACAATTTATGTTCCTTTATTCCACTCTTCTCTCTCTATCATCATCTCCATTACAGTTGAGTACATGTATGTCGAAATCGGATACCTCAAATTTCTTATTCATCGAAAGAAAAAGAAATAATAGTTTTTTTTTTCCTTCTTTGCGTCTATTAATTGCTTTTGAATAACAAGAAGTAATTAATGTCTACTTCTGATTACTCAAACTGCCCAGCTCTGTCACAGAGGCAAAATCATCTCCTGGCGTCCTCCTCCCATAGTGCCAAACAATGCCGATGGCTTGAAAAACAAACGAGCTGGTGTCGCAGAGAGAGAGAGGCAATAAAACTAGACACTGTAAGTGCCACTAGTCACAGCACAATAAGTAGGGTGTGTGTATTACACCACCGCTGATAAGACAGTGGGGGGAAGAGAGTCACGAGGGCTCGGCTGTGCCGAAAGATCGATTGATAATCAAGCATCTCGGCAACAGTGTGTAGATTAACGCATCTGGCCCAATGCACCGTGAGGGTATATACACAAGCGGCTGCCTTCGTGACCTCCCCAGTCTGCTCGTTCACTCACATAAAGTTGATTTGCCTTAGAAATTGTGAGTGGAATTCTGATTACTCAAACTCATTGGGGTGGTCCCAGTGAATTTGAATTAACCACTAACTTCCCGTTTCTCCCGCTACCATTTTTTCCCGTATAGCCCGCTATAGGGTTATAGTAAATTATCATACGTTTGGACCTTAAAATTTTGGTCTACAATAGGTTGGAACACCTGATTAGAAAATACAAAAGTTCTACTTCTGTTTCCTTTTCACGAAACCGAAATGAGACTAAATTTGTGCACGCAGCATTGTTTTGAAGTCTGCGAGGCCGTAAAAAACAGTGTGTTCAGTGTAGCCACAAAAACGTTAGAACTCAGTCAAATAAGAGACCAGCGACTGTATTTGGATGTGTTCTATGCCGTACACATCTATGTGATGATGAACTGTGTTTTGCACAATTTCATGACCAATTAAAATAAGGATTATATTTCATGGATTATAGGTGAAAAAAATGGTATGTTTACACAATTTTTCATCTTTGATGATTTTTTAAACCTGCATGTGGTATGAAAATGTGCATGAAAGTGGTATCATTAGAAAGGTTATTCATTTTTCTGAAGTGAAAGACAAAATTTATGTCATGTTGATTTATGGCCTGTGACCTGAGAAGTAGGCAATTTTGTGACAGAAGTTGATTTGTCATTTAGAGTTATTCCCCTTGTGCTAGTATTACATGGCTGTACTCTTAGCTTGGCTTTGGGAAGTTATTGGTTAAGTGGACTCAACTGTATTATCCTCTTCAGTGCTTTCTTGATTTCTATTTGTACTTTCATCTTAGTACAGGGCCACAAACATCTCTCTTGCTCTTACTGTTACTTTTCGCTTCTTACTCCTTGTCTTTTCATAATGTCTCTCTCTTGCTCTCCTTAATTTTCTAACTCTTGTTAGGTTTGCTGATTTCAAATGGGAGGAATTTCAACTGTGTGCCACTGCTGTATCTATAAAACTTGTTTATTAATCGCTGAGATGTGCAAGATGTCCAGAACCCACTTCTAAATATTAAATATTCACGAATGAAACATATTTTGGCATTATTGATACAGTGGAACCCGCTTAAGCGAGACACGTGTAAGCGGGACGTCTGCTTAAGTGAGATGAATGCCTGGGGAACGGAATTTTTGCTATTTAAATTATACAGTGGAACCCGCTTAAGCGGGACGGCTCCGTTCCCGACGAATCGTCCCCCTTAAGCGGGCGTCCCGCTTAGGCGGACTATCCATTATAAAGTGATTTTTAGCTAGTTTGTGCGTTTCATCCAAGTTAAGGGATATCATTACTTGTTGCTAGTGAGGTGTGACAACGGAGTCAGATTTAAATTGTCTGTACTGTTTAAAATATACTTATTGCAGTCTAACTGCATTTTCAGTAGACTTGCAGAGCATATTTTTGGTCATTCTTTGTGGGGAACGGGATTTTTGGTTGGCTTCAAAGAAGCACCTAAGCCTTCTCACCACTCTCCTTTGAAAATTCAAAAACGATTTCTTTTAAAGACCGGGGCATGTCTACATCAGAAGGAAAGAAATAATTCATGTTAAAGTAAAACTGGAGAGAATATGAAAGGTCTAACATCTCTGAAGTCGAGATGTTCGCCGCCCTCCATTCAAGTGACCAAAAATAATTTGGGATCAAATTTACATGATCATAAACACCAGCAAAGATAAGCGTCACACTTCTCGCTCCACATCTGGCCAGAGCGCGACGCGAGCGGCGTGTGTCAAAATGCCTTTACGCAACACGAATGATGGTCATGCCTTTGTCAACGACATCCTGGCTGAGTGTTGTGCAATAGCACAGGTAAGGCTCGTAAGTGTCAATCACTGCCTAAGCTGAAGAAAGGATAAAAGTGTGTCTGACAGGGGGCGGGGCTTACTTAATCTTGATCCGTTAATGCTTGCGCGGGTTAAATGACCAGCGGCTAGGATGTCCGATCTGATTCGTCCATGCGTGCGCCGAAGGGTCAACTGCCTGACAGGAGGCTATGGGGAGGTAGCGTCAATCACTTTTCACATAACATAAAGGTGGGTAATCAGGGCCGTCGGTACAAGCTTCTTGGTAACTCTCAGGTTTTCAGCTGATGGGCAAAGATAAACAAGCACTAAGACACAGTACGATAGTGACAATTTACAGCATTCCTGTCAAAAACAGCGTGTATATTACGGAAAATCTGGCTTCAAGTCGTCTCGCTTAAGCGGGTTGCCGTCCCGCTCAAATGTATATATTTAAATAGCAAAAATTCCGTTCCCCGCACATTCGTCTCACTTAAGCGGGCGCCCCGCTCATGCGTGTCCCGCTTAAGCGGGTTTCACTGTACGCGTGAGCGGGACGGCAACCCGCTTAAGCGAGATGACTTGGACCCAAATCTCCGTAATATACACGCTGTTTTTGACAGGAATGCTGCAAAATTGTCACTATCGTACTGTGTCCAGTGCTTGTTTACCTTTGCCCATCAGCTGAAAACCTGAGAGCTACAAAGAAGCTTGTACCGACGGTCCTGATTACCCCACTTATGTTACGTCTGTCAGACAGTTGACCCTTTAGCGCACGCATGGAAGAATCAGAGCGGACATCCTAGCCACTGGTCATTTAACCCGCGCAAGCATTAACGGATCAAGATTAAGTAAGCCCCGCCCATTGTCAGCCACACTTTATCCTTTCTTCATCTTGGGCAATGATTGACACTTACGAGCCTTACCTGCGCTATTGCACAACACTCGGCCGGGGTGTCGTTCACATAGGCATGACCATCATGCTTGTTGCGTAAAGGCTTTTTGACATGTGCCGCTCGCGTCGCGCTCTGGCCAGATGTGGAGCGAGAAGTGTGACGCTTATCTTTGCCGGTGTTTACGATTATGTAAATTTGATCCCAAATTAGCTTTGATCATTTGAATGAAGGGCGACGAACATCTCGACTTCAGAGATTTTAGACCTCTCATATTCTCTCCAGTTTTATTTTAACATGTCTTATTACTTTCCCTCTGATGTACACATGTCCCGGTCTTTAAAAGAAATCATTTTTTAATTTTCAAAGAAGAGTGGTGAGAAGGCTTAGGTGCTTCTTTGAAGCCAACCAAAAATCCCGTTCCCTGCAAAGAATGACTAATAACATGCTCTGCAAGTCTACTGAAAATGCAGTTAAACTGCACTGCAATATATGTATACTTTAAACAGTACAGATACAATTTAAATCTGACTCCGTTGTCACACCTCACTAGCAACAAGTAATGATTATCCCTTAACTTGAATAAAGCACACAAACTAAGAAATCACTTGATAATGGATAGTCTGCCTAAGCGGGACGCCCGCTTAAGTGGGACGATTCGTCGGGAACGGAACCGTCCCGCTTAAGCGGGTTCCACTGTATATTAAATGGAATTAATGAAAACGATACCTGGCAGACATTTTAATTCGGGTCAGGTCAACTTGGGTTCAAGCAGATTTAAAGACTACTTCGGGAATATAAAGGGGATTAATTTTTCAATTATCCTAGGCAAACGTTGCCACTCGAAGAGATTTTTTCATGTGGTAGGGTAAAATAGCATTACCAAAATGGAGAAAAGAAAAACTCTTGAGAGGTTACATTATAAGCGTCCGTTTGCAGGGGGTCACAAGGGGACTCTGTCCCCCTGACACAGGATGTGACTATATGGATCCAACCTGTTACGGTCACCTTGAATAATATTCACAATTGTTAGGAAGGTTGGGGGACTGGTGCCTGCACTAAGTGGTCAGTCAGACGTATTTTTAAGCTGAATATTGTTTCCTCGACATTTCTAATCAGACTTTTTGTAATGACTATTTTATATCACATGATTTAAGTGTCGTCATCTATCCAAAATAAAGACGGAAGATGAGAAGTACTTGAAGTTGAAAGCTGGTGTAATTCACTCTTATTCCTTGAAAGAGCACCTAAATCATACAAAATAAAATTTCATATGTCCAAATGGCAATATTATTGCAAATTAGTTGAAAGAGACCAATTATTTTAACTTTTGATTTATTGACGTTGTTGGTTCTAAGCTCTTTTTTGTGGCTGTGTACACTAACTGCTGGTCTTCTTAGAATCTGTAGTGTGGACAAAACTATTCTACCAACCCCAATTCGAGCCCATGTCGAACCTGACGTTTTTCTTAATTTAAATTCAATGTATTATATGTACTTTAAATTTGTACATTTGTATTAACATTGTGTTCACAATAACTCATGACTTACTAACATAATTACTAGATACCAGAGGCAAAGATGAGATTACCAGATTAGAAATACGACTTGAATACTTTCTTTCTTTCTTTATGTATCTCCCACAAAAAAACCAAGCCCCTCTTTCTTATATACCAGCCCCATCAAATGATCCCTCTTTAGTATGTTTATTGGAACAGGTCAGAACCATACTGTAGGTTGGCACCCATGGAATCCCTTCCGATTTCAATCATCACTTCTATGCATTAATCCTGTAAACCCCTTTTCCTGCCTTTGGTTACTAAATCAAGATGTTTATTCTAGAAGAATTAGTCTTTATTCACAAACAAACCCACCAAAAACCACTGTAATTAATGTAACTGTGGCCTTCTCTAACAACAGCACCGATTCCATGACTTATCTACGACTAAATGAACTGTATCATCGGTACTGTCGTTAGAGATTGCCGTAACTGTAACCCTATCTCCCTGATCCAGTAAGTACCATTTGATTAATAATATTATTAATAACCTTGGTACACAAGGCCATGCACTATTATAGAGTAACATAACAGCTTTCCCCTCTGGGCACATAAGCTCTCTGCTCTGATCTGACTGTTAATGACTAGTCTATTTTTTTCCACATCTACTCAAAACTTTCAAATTTTATAATTAAAAAAAAGTGCCGTCCAGTGTGAGTGTCGAATATTAACAAACAGGTATCCTGTCCCTCCTGGTCTTGCTTGAAACAGTCCCTACACATTATCGTTGTGCAGGAACTCTCTCATGAAAGTTTTCTCTTTCCAAATCCTTCCCCGACCTTAAACCAAGCACAGTGTAGGATAATACCGCTTTAGCATCAGAACAGTTGTTCTGAACAGACAACAATAGGTCTACTTGCTTTTGATTTTCACTTTCAGCGCCATGTTTGTTTGTATCGTCAATAACCAGATTTTGTTTTACTGAGTCTCGACGTTGCGGTGTTGATACAAACAATATCCCAGTTTCCTACTGCTAGTTTATGCGTAGCTTTGGTTCATAAAATGACATAGACTACATTTGTGAATTGACATTGATATTGACTGACATGACACCACGAAGCTATAACCCTCTGCCAGTAATGACCAGACAACAAACTAGAATTAGTAGAATCCACAGTGGCTGAGGAAATTTTTCTTGGTAAATGCATAATCTGGTCAACTTACAACTTTTCTGAACTTTTTCTGGTCAAATACTAAAATGATTTTTAAATTTAAAGAGTTTCACTCATCAACTCGCTGCTTTCCCTTCCGTCGGTTTGTTCGTCATTATTAGGCATAGGCTATTTGATAATCTGCATTAGACTATCCAAATGATGACAAAATTAAGAATATATAGGGAATGCATTGTTTGTCATAACGAGCGAGTATTATTTAAAAGGTACATGTGCTCGTCAAATGTCACTTTTCCAAACTATACTATTTTCGTATACTTGTCTACGACTAAATGAACTGTATCATAGGTGCTGTCGTTAGAGATAGCCCTATTTTCTCTGTAAGAAAATTTGCCTAATTTCCAAAAGGCTGGGCACTTTCCCAGACTGAAGACTACGAGAGCATCGGATTGTTAACAACACAAAATTTGACATGTAAAATGTAAGTTGTTTTTTTCCCTGTGTTTGGGAACAGAAATTGGGGGGG
>JAWQUT010000017.1:584736-595055 GCA_033807755.1 Ellobium chinense | reverse complement strand
CCCGACTGACCAGTGTTGGTAAGTGCCGTAAAGGTCAATGTAGACGGGAGAAGTAAGATGGCGATAGTGTGTCATAAGTCCTGCCAGTTCATGGCAGGAGCCAATCAATCACTTTTAATGAACGGCGGAAGGAACCAACGGCAGAGCCTGGGGATGTTGAGATTACATCCACCACATTTGCTCCACTCCGTCCAACCTAGTCACAGGTCGCTGTTTAAGAGTAGTCATGACTGTTTACTCAAACAGCAAGCAAGTAAACACTCGGTGGATCTGTTGAAATAGAATAGGAATAAACATCCATAATTTTTTTTTCAAACTGCCTTTGTTCATGGAACAGACAGGGGTCAGCAACCTATCCGGTGTCTAACGAAATATAAAGTTCGTAACATAATTAACTGGACATTAAAACGGAGAGTCTACCGCCATTCCAGTCATACTCCTAATAGTAATAGCCAGGTGTGATAGAACATCCATCATATTAAACGTTTTGGTCCTTTCCCCAGACATTAAAGATAATAAGTATTTTGAGACATCTTCACATCCCAAACTCCCTGTCTTTCTGCTATAAAGTAAGAGCATTATATTATTCACCGTTCAGACACGTTTTTCTTCTTTATTCTATCCCTCCACCCTTCCCCTACCTTTCCCCTCTCCCACCATTATCTATGCTGCAAGCGTTGTTTATGTATTTACAGACAACCCCTTATAAACGGGAGCTGATAAAGATCTATCTCTGAGCACGTGACACTGATGCCTCATTGTTTTAAGCCTGTTCTTTCTCTCCTTTAACTTCCCTCTACAACTGTCAAACCAGTGGTGTGTTAGCTAGAAGATGGATGCATATTAAATCATTCCAATTTTTTTTATCGATATCTGCAAGCCTAAATATTAAAACAACATTTGCTGTACAAAGAAATTCCACATTTATTTTGAGCGTCATCGGCTTGAGCAGTGCATAGGCCTCACCTGTGTTTGCGAGTTAAAAAAGCCAGTTAAAATCTTGATGGCCTTCTAGAAGGAAACGCAAATTGCTGAGATAGTTGTTTTCATAGATAAATCTCCATGGCCAGCGAGTCTAATTTTAGTTAATAATCTCTGTTTGTCTTTCTAACGTCTAGCTAAATTACACAACAAATTACGCAGTCCCGTCTCCCGAAGCTGAGTGCGCATAAAAACAGCACGTACGTGCCTGCGAGTTTATTAGAAACTGCATTCCGTCTTGTAGTGAGCAGTTGCAGGCTAATAATAAACTGAACATGCAACAGCAAAGTAAGGGGAGACGGAGCAAGCACACATGAAGATTTTGAACTAATGGGAGGAGAAAGAGGAAGGAAGCTAAAAGACGACAAGAAAAAGTATGGACCCAGACAAATGGAAGGGAAAAAAAAAGAAGGGTGGGGGGAAGAAGACGAGGAAGAGAAATAGGAAGAAAATGGACAATGAAGGTAAAGAAGGAGGCTTCTTTAGTGACAGATTCGAATTATTTACGAATTTGCGCATTAACGATGGGATCTTTACCATTAACAACCCTGCAAGTTGAACGCTACTATGGATGCATTCAGCACTGATGCACCAATGCAGTTCCTAGATAGTAAAAAATCCCATCGTTTATGCGCAAGCTCTAAATTATCTCCTAGATCTTATTGTGCTATCCATTAGAGTTATTGTTGTCTTCTTTCTTTTACATTCCAGCAAGGGTTGGTTAATTGGGGAGAAAATTACAATAATATAACGGCTGCGTGTTGGTACGTGTTATAGCAGAGAGTTGGTTCTACATAGGAGGATTTCCTTTGTGGTGTAATGAAAATAGAACTGGATATTTCAGTTTATATATTTATAGATATGTGTGTGTGTGAACGTTTTTTAAATATCGTATACCACAAATTAGGCTAGTTGCAAACTTTGGTCTTTTTTTCGTTTAGACTGCAGCCGGATATGATAACATCGCGAGTGTTTACAAAAATGTTAAGATCATTAACCCTTCTAGGCTCTCCTAGGTAAGTTTATGTATATATTTGTCTTTCATTTTCAGCTAGTCTATCTCTAGGATATGAAATCCCAGAACATTGATATCTTCTCAGCAACACCTGTTGTTTCTGTTTCAAAACAGCAAACACACAAATAAACAAGCAGCACTTTTTTTAAAAGTTACTTTCGGAGGTATTCATGGATATCCACTTACCCATACCTATTTTGTGACAACTGAAGTGTGTGGAAGATGGGGGGGGNGGGGGGGGGGGAGTGGGAGGGGAAGGGGAAGGCGGACAAGGTAAAAGAAGGATCCATACCTTTCATTTTCATGTGGCCGAGAGAGAGAGAGATGGGAACTGGTTTTAGTAGACACCATGTTTTATATTGAAAATAGTCTAGTGTTTGTGGATACTTTATGGTCCGACGAAGGCATCTCAATGTAGTTAATTAGGTATTTTCAGCTCCATCACGTGACCTAGGAAATCTTACTCACACGTTGGTTTGTTTACATGCTCTGCTCATGTATGATTACTCGTCATTTATCAAAATATCCTAGCAATCCCTAGATCACGTGGTGTAACTGACCCGTCTGAAAATACCTCATTGCGAATGCCTAAGAAAGTAAAAAAAAACAAACAAACTGAGGTCTAGATTTCTTTATGCTAAGATAGTGTTTATATGTGCATAATATGACCCTGATATTTTCATATTATGGTATGACATAAATCTAAATTTCAGTTCAAATTGTTGAAATATTAGTGTTGAAATATATGATGAAAAATAAATGTTGTTACGACCAATATAATTATTTAATTGAGGCATACAAAGTTTAGAAAAGATTGAAGGCAAAGTAAATAGATGATTCCCCCCAAAAAATTATTTTGTCCTACGTTCTACAAGGCTGAGTAGGTCATAGACTATACTGATTACAAAATGGGTACTTTATCATCTGGTCTTTCTCACTGAAATCGCGTGGTGTTTTTAGTGAGCGACATTCACAAGTCGTGCTGGATATTGCACGAAGTGTTTTAGACAGAGGTAACTAGACTAACAGTTTTCGACACAGTAGCTGAATCTTCACTGCTGAACATATCCAGAGATTTTAATTTATATTACAGAGATAAAAAGAGGGGGAAAAAAGCTTCTGGCTCTTGGGTAATGTACACAAATATGCTATTCAAAGTAATCGTCTCGCTGCAGCGTATATAGTTTTGAAAAGATCGAAAGCAAAACAGAGAAATGATTCCTCCTAAAACGAATTTTGTCCTTGTGAAATATACTACGGCACATACTATGGGAGATGCAGCGTTTTGTCATGGCAATATTTCTCCTGCTGATAAGACGGTGTGCAACAAGTCTGATCTGCCAACATCTTACACCGCCTCTACTTGTAGGTCTGCCTTAATCATGGCGGCCAAGTGCCAGTGTTTGTTATGCATAGGAGGATTTCTTCCGGCCTGACATTCAAATCAATGACACCGGTCGATGGAGTGCCAGGGAGGTCTGCTGTTCAGTGTTCACATCCCTGGCTTTACACGTTCTTTTCCCTTTCCCAGTAAATTCAGTTTCCCCGAGTCTTCCAAATTTAAACCCCGTAGCCAGAGGCTGTGAAAACGGAATCGATTGCAGAAAGTAATACGATTTTGAGATCTCTCTTTTCCTGGTCTTTTTTTCACTAGAAAGGGTCATAATTAACGTATAACCTGATCTGGTCACAGTGGTTTTCTGTAATGACAGCTGTTCTGTAGAACGTCAGTGTATCTTTTTTTTTCATATTGGACTAACCTTGATGAGCAGCACTGCTCTTTCGAAGGCTTTTCTTGATATCTTCTCGCTAACCCGCCATTGTTTTGACATTCGTAAGAGGTAGACAGAGAGAGAGAAAAAACAAGCTCAAGACACTCAGTGTGTCAGAGCCAGGTGGTGCCCACAGACAGATCTGTATCAGCCCCAGACTATAAAGGCTTGTCTGTAATAAATACAATAAATTTTAATCTTACTTACAACTTACGGCTTGGATAAAGGTGAGGGGGAGATGGGACTGAGAATGCAAGGGAGAGCTGGGGAAGAAAAATCTGTCAGCACATTGATGTAAAATGTATACATGCATAAAATTTGTATGTTCTTAGAAAATAGCGGACAGATTGGGAGTTAGGAAGGTGAAAATGTTTGTGAGTACTTACTAGCACAGCAACATCAGTAAAAAGGCAAATGGGTGTCTTTCTGCAGTCTTCTGCAGTGGCCGTGCGGTTTGTGAATCGCACTCAGAAACTGAAGACTTTCAAGTCTAAGGTTTATGTGTTTGACTCGCGAGCTGGGCGGTGTACGTTGTAGTGTCTTTGGGAAAGACACTTCGCTTCCATTTCTTCACTCGACTCAGATGTAAATGAGTACCTGGCTTTAGAGCTGGGGGGACCAGGGCGCTGCATCGCTGGCGACCAGCAATGACTTTGTTATGAATTTCATTTGTAATATTATGTATTTACATGTATGATGTGTATCGTTATTTGTGTTTGTATTATGAATGAGATATGTAACACTGTATAACAATGTAAAACAATTTCCCTACGGGGTAAATAAAGTAGTATTTATTATTTATTATTTATTTCATGGTCCGCTTTCTTTTGCTGACCTGATTTTTTATCTTTGGTCGCCTAAAGCGATATCTGTAAGCTCGAACCGATTTATTGTTTTTAGTTTGCGAATCTCTTTGATTACTTTCTGGTCAGAGCTCACGCACTTGAATAACGATGATTTTTGTCATATTTCTATTATGTCATTAAATTTGTGAGTTGCCAAACTGAGGTATAGAAGCCAAATAAGTATTCATTAAATCCATCTGCAATTTAAAATTTTGTGTCTAGCTGATCATAAAATGAAATGAAAATGGCAGTTTTGATTAATTTGTCGGGATGTTCTCGGTACCAGACCAACTTGGCTCAGTTGAAATTATATCAAGCTCATTTAACAACAAGGCGTAGGCTTTCATTCTTCATCTGTTTTCAAACTACTGCACTGCAACGTCCTCTCAGGCAGAATTCTTTGAGACTTTTATTATTGTGCCTTTCAATGTAGGATCGCTCGATAAATTCTTGAATACGTTTTAAGATGTCATTCCATATTAGGCTTGAAGACTCGTTTTTATAGACAAGATGAGTTTTGGAATCTATAACTTGAGAGAGTATACCCTATCATTAAAACCATGGGTATTTAGAAAAGAGAAATCGATGGAGACACATGAGTAGCTGTGACTGTAAGCCCAAATGGCATGACTATCAAAATAAATTGAAGCTTTTGGCAAAAATAGCTATTTTCTGATAATCAAGTGCTTTTTCTGTTTCTTCACGTACTACAAACAGACTGATGCGTGATCAAATAACATCACAGGCCAGCATCCAACTCTGCGAAATACACGCGTCTGGCACCATAGACCTAACCATTAATCTCTTCCCTTTAAACCTTTAATTTTCTTTCAGGAGTGGAGCTGCGTTTCCGAGGGGCAGCGAGGGCACGGTGGCGAGAGATTGGTAGCGAGGGAGCCAGGAAGACAGAGGTGGAGCACGAGAAGGAAGAAATCTACTTTGACGACCGCTTCTGTCTCTGGGGAAAGGGTGAGTTTGCTGTGGCCTGAATCCGCCTTTGGTCTAAGGCCATCACTTTGGTAGTCAGGATGGAACAAAATCACATTAGTCTGAGGTAACATCTATTTTTCTTTGGAGGAAGTAACAAGTTTCCAAGTAGGTAGGAGTCCTATAGCCTTCTTCTCAAATCATTCAGCAGTTTAAACTGCTTTTAATGTTGGTATTGTATGCAGCATTTTGTTCAGCAGCAAGATGTGAGTCAGTGAGTATCAAACCGTCAGTTGGGTTAGGCTAGGAGGAAGAATTAAGCATTATTTCTGGCCTGAATTTTATGGACAGTCAGATTATCCCCGGAGAGTATTTTGGCAGGACAGCCAAACAGTACATTATCGTAGAGGAGAGAGCCCAGCAACACGCTCTTCACACTTGGCATTTGGAAGGGGTAGATAGTTCATAAAAATGTTTGTCTCCATTTAAAANGAATTATTTATTTATAGACTGTTTCATGTGACGTTTGAGTCTTTCTTCAGACTATAAGTGAGCGCTTTAATTCACTGAGCTAAAGAGCAGGTTGCCGGTGTTAATGAAGCTGGGAACATAATTTTGGGATGAAAAACTTGGCATTTGGAAGGGGTAGATAGTTCATAAAAATGTTTGTCTCCATTTAAAATACAATCCAGCCTGGATACTGGGTATGATGTGTTTTGTTTGACTGTTCAGCTAGTTTATAATACTCTCTCCCAAATGTTCGTCTATAACTGAACGATGTTTTTTTCATCGTGAGCAGTAGACTTTCTCTAACTTGGGCTGCTGTAGCCAGAACCTGTGAAAAGGGAATCAATTGCAAAAGATAATACACTTTTACGATCTCTCTTTTTCTGGCCCTTTTACATCAAACCGGATCTTAATAATCTTGTAAACTCACTTGAAGTCCCGAGGGCTGATCCCACAGAAATAGTAAGATAGGAGCAATTTCCTCACAAGCCGTCCAGGAGTGGTGCAAGTCTGTGAACTCAGCAGATGAAAGTAAAATTTGATACCGTAGAAATCTAAGTCTAAGTCCTGTTGTCTCCCTACCCCTTCTCTCACCTCGGATCCATACATGGCACGACACGGCAAATCTTGGCGTTGAGTGACTTTAGTTCTCTTGTGCGATGGCATCAAAATCAGTATTCCTAATAAAGTTGTTAAACTTGATAAACTTGTTAAACCGAACATTACGTTCCGGATCCGATGGGATCAATTTCTCCAAAGTAGTATTGATAAATACGGTCTAACGACGCTACTGGCCATGTCCGGAGTCAGTGCAGCCTCCTGTCCAAACTCTTAAGTGCTCAGCCGTTTCTGCCTCATCTTTCTTTTTTGTAGTAATCAGCAAGGAATAGTTTAGTGATTATTTCTTTATTGGACGCGTCAAGTCAGTGATGAAGCTGTGTATTGGTTTGGCAGTTTATTTTAGACTAGGATCATTTTGATCTGCTCTTTATTCGGTTTTAGCTTTAATTTTATGAATGATTCGTTTAGTCTTTTGGAAAAAAAAAACGTACACAGAGAAAAAAAAAAACCAACATAGTTTACCGTGGCTGTTGATATCAAGCTGAAGATAATAGTGACTGATAAGGCAAACGTTTTTATCAGTATTTGTGAAAAAAGTGAACAGGCCTCGAAATCTGGATTTTTTTTTTCGATAAAAGCTATACCAGATTGTGGTACATTTAGATCTTAGGGCTTGTCAGAGGTTAGAAATTACAACAGATTACAGCTGTCATTTACAACATATTGTAATGTGTTACCCGTATCATTATCAATATACTGTAAGACTATACCGAACCCACAACAAAATTAAATTCAGGTCTTCGGTAGAAATATTTTCGTATTTTGACACCGTTTTGACAGTTTTTAGCTCTTCTATTTTCATGCTGTATGAAGAATGATTCTGAAAACTGCACTCCGAATAGGTCAAGATATTAAGAAAAATGTGTACTTGGTTTTAGATGAAATATTTTTTTTATGTTCACGTGAGACACGTGCCTGTAACTCTGAAACCACAATAAAACAGACGTGAATGATTTGCCTGTCTTTTGCCAGTCCCAGATTTGTCTGCTGCAAACCAAGTGAGGATGTTTGAGAGCGGTTATCTGCTCCTGATACTCTCTCTCTTATGGTCTTTGACACCTATTGTTTTTTTTCTTCTTTTGGCCCTATTAACATTTTGTGTTATTCTACATATACCACTGTGATTTGGGGAAATTTCTTCCATGGAGGTTAAAGTACTTCTTTCGCCCGATCTTTTAACGGGAAGAAAAAGGGGGGTTAACGCCCAAAAATTTTCACAAATGTCTTTTGAAATAGATCACTTCAAATTCTGATTTTGTCCCCAATTTTTCATTTGGCTGGTTTTGACCGCGTGCGAATACAAGGCCTACGCATTTTATTTTTTTATCTAGAAGGCTCAAATTGTACTTGAAACTTTAAAATTGTATGCTTTACTTAGATCACAGGTCATTTTACACATTTCTACACCCTAACACTGGCTGGCAGGGCTCCAAAAAAGGGGGATTTTATATATTAGCGGATTAATTGGCTTATACACAATCAGTGATTTGCCCCTCTAATATTGTCAAAAACCTTATTGTGATTAGTTTTTGAGGTAGAAGACACAGGAGAAACTCAGCGTGGCTGCTGACACCGAAAACGAGGAAAAGATAGAGAGAGAGAGAGAGAGAGAGAGAGAGAGAAGAGAGAGAGAGAGAGAGAGAGAGAGAGAGAGAGAGAGAGAGGGGATAAGGCAGAGACAACGATCGATGACGCGGGATGGACAGAGCTGCAAGTGCCGGGGGCAGCAAAAACTTGCGAATGAATCAGCAAAGGAGGAGATGGAAAGATAATAGAATGTATTGCCAAAATCTACCGCATTCTATTTCTGGTACAGCTTAACTATAAAAGATGTTACAAATGTTCAAAATTTTTGATCGATGACTATGTTGTCACGCAGACCAGCGGTTGAAGAGCATGCGTCATTTTTGTTGATTAGGCAAACCGTATTGCGCAGCCCGACCCCGACCCCGAGTTAATTCCCATTAATTTTGTGCTCTCAGCCACATCCGTAACGCACATTTGGCACGATATCTCCTTTTATTTCCAAATTTTCTCTCGAGAGTTTTATTTTCCTTTAACGGCCCAGCCGGGTGTGCAAGGTTAGATGGATTTCAGGAGGAGGCCAGGGAATGGAGGGAGAGAACCAGCTTAAAGAAGTTTGGAAGTAGGAGGAGCATGATATATTTATCTCTGCTCATTGCCATATTCCATTCCTTCCTTCAGCCTCGTGTCCTCCTCGTCTTCTTTCATTGTCTTATTCCTCAACATTCATCGTCTTATGCGTGGAATCCTTGTCTACTGCTATCCAGTTTTCCTTCCCTGTAGATCTTTCTGTCATTCTCCGTCACATCCCCTCCCCACGTCTTTGAATTTGTCTTGTTTCTCTTTGCCACCCTTCCCTTGTCGTGGCCCGCACTCTGGCAATCACTGCTAGGCCAAATTTTCTCAAAAAGACAATCGTACCATGTTCTCATCACATCAAGGAGACGGTCTCCCAGCTATCCGGAAGTACACTCATATGCATGCACACACACATACACGCGCGCCCGCTCTCACACACACGCACGCGCGCGCACAGGCATGCACGCGCACACGCGTGCACGCACGCATGCACGCAAATCTAGCTTACAGATGGCAGCGACATCTCATTACATTCTGTACAATGTGCCACGCCTTTAGTCAATTTTGCCAGGTCAGATTTCATGTAGGAGCCAAGTGACGAAAATGCCCCACGAATACGCCAGCATCTCACCTAAGTCTCAAGGTGTGCTTTCAAAGTTCCCTTATTCCAGTTTGTCAATGAAGAATACGAATTGGTGGGAGTTCTCCAAAACAAACAAACAAACACACACACACACACACACACACACACACACACACACACACACACACACACACACACACACACACACACACACGCACGCACGCACGCACGCACACACACGAGAGAGAGAGAGACAGAGACAGAGACAGAGACAGAGAGAGACAGAGAGCCTGCGACCAGCGCTATGATGCAAAGAAAAACAAGGCCAATGATCTTAAAAAGGAGCCGAATATGGCGCTTGAGTCTTGAATGTCGCAATATTGTTCACAGTCCAGACAGAAATGAAATAAAAATAGAAAGATCCAGACACGGACGTTTTCAGTTTTATTCTTAGCCCATCATTACGAGCCGATACAGCGATGAACACACCAGGCTTACACTGACCACAGACATTATACTTGTTGATTGCATCCTCAGTGTCTGGAACAGGGCTTACAATGACCACAGACATTATACTTGTTGATTACATCCTCACTGTCTGGAACAAGGCTTACAATGACCACAGACATTATACTTGTTGATTACATCCTCAGTGTCTGGAACACGTTTTTTTTTCTGTTTATAATAAGCTTATACAGACGTCCACAGGAGTTACCCGTGGAACTGCATCAAATTTAGGCTTAGCAAGCTTAGAGTCTCTCTCTTGTCATGGATCATGAACCATATTATGTATAATGCTGTCTACCATTTCGTGCTGGCGGTAACTGCAGGAAACAATATCAAACATCGTACATGTTTTGGTCATTTTCCAAAATCACTGTTGGAAGACAAAGTTAGACAGCATTGTGCAGAAGGCCCTGATGTGTTGCCCTCAAATCGCAAACCCCTCCCCCCCCCCCCCCCTT